>JARHVA010003258.1:1290000-1487500 GCA_037957365.1 Torreya grandis
TCAACACTAGAATATATAAAAACTAAACCACCTTTCATCAAAATGAAGTAAATAAGTGATGGATTTGAACAAATAAAACTATAAGTGCCATATGACCTTTCAAACATCTTATGCTTAAACTTATTTCACTAAATTTTTCTCATGTAGCACAAATGACATAAATCTTCTTTATAACTAGAAACTATTCAAGATAATCATGAAATATTTTCAAAACTCATTTAAATTACTCAAGGAATACTTGGTTGTGTTCTTTTGTATACTTTTTTTACTTGAAATCCTTTGAAATTCCAATCTGTAACTTCCAAAATCTAGTAACCAAAGCTTTGCTTCCATGAGAAGCTTTCCAAAATGACAAAAAACCAAGGAAATCAACCTACTTATATTTACCACCTTCTACTATAACTAACTCGGCTAGGTGCTTATTTCTTATTGGCTCATCAAAATTAAAAATACACTTAGCAATTTTGTTATCTTAGTTATCAATATGATCAAAATTAGTAATGAATAACCTTGTTACTAATCTCTTCGCTAACTTTTTCCATTTGAGGCAAACATGCTTTGCATTAACTCTTCATTTTTTACAAATCCTAATTAGATCTCGATGCTTCAAGATTATGCTTCATACTAAATTCTGATGCTAGATCAACATGCCATGAATACATGTTGCCAACTGAATGCCAGATCACTATGCCATGGATCATTGAATATGCCTTGAAAATAATCCAATATCCTTTTGAAACAACATCTTAAGAGTTTAGTGAAATTATATACCTTGCAACAAACCCTTATGCCCTTTGAAAATAATTAAATCTTAGAGATTAAACTTATCAACACTCAAAACCACCATGTCCAATAGTTATCATCACTACTATTTCAATACCTTTAGGTTAGATGTTCCTAGGTTAGGATCCTTAGAACTTATAAATTAAAATTGCTTTAGAACAAAAATTCAACCTTAAATATGCACCACTTATACCACTTCAAAATAAATATTCATAAAAATGATTTATAAGAAAGAATAATCTCCTTCTTTTGATCATTATGTTTGGGGTTCATGATGAGGATTCAAACCAAAATATGTCATGCCATTTTCTTTCAAATTGAATTTTGTATGAACTTAATACCTGAAATAATGAATTTGTAACAATAACCATGTTTAGTTTTTCAAAACAAATTCATATTAAGATCAATGATAAAATGCATTATTTCCCTTTGTTGTTATAATTATATCTAATCCATCTCAATAATCATAATTTATTTGAAATAAATTGAGAGGAAAAATAATTATAAATGATTCAAAAATAATTCTAATCTATTTTTTAAATCTAACTTCATATTGTAAATGAAAACCATACCAATCATTGCTATAATTGTTCAAGTTATCAAAACTAAAAATCCATTCCTAAATTTTCCATGATAACCATATTCACTAAAATCAATAAATCTATTTGAAAATGTTATAGAAATATATATGTTTCTATAGTCAAAAATATACAAAGTGGAAATATGTCAAACTAAAAATACTGAGTTGTAATTTGAAAAACTATTTTGAGAAGTAAAATGACTGATCACATACATACATAATGATATATAGATGCATATTTTATTGATTAATCTATTATAATTTTTGAAACCACTCAAAATATAAACATGAATTCATCAACCAATCATCATCAATTCATAATAAAAAAATATGCATTCAAATATACTACTAATTAACTAGGTCTCTGACACAGTTTTAAATTTCATGGCATAATCATTTCTATGGTAAAAAATATTAGTTTATGAAAAAAATAATGGGGGTGTGAAAAATAGTCATAACACTAGCGACCTTGCTAGTCAATTTTGTGTAATGAAATTGAGTATCAAATAATTACCTTTTAGTATAAACATATTCTTGAGAGTGTGATCTAAGAAAATCATTTATCAAGTAGTTACACACAAATCTCTTTAATAGTGAATTTCAACAAGGGATGGATTATTCAACTAGAATGGCATGAAGAAAGGGAATAATATAACAAAGCAATTTGGGTTGGATGCACAATCTATTATAAATGTCTTAAGTATAACATCTAAAAATTTAGTAAAACTTCAATAACTTGATACAATTCAACATATATTATTTATTTATGAAAACTAAATTTATAAATAGTAATACCTTATAAACATTGATACTTATGGCAAAATTTTTAGTATCCTCACATTATTCCTTCATAATGTGAAACTTATCCACTTGTAACCCTCTTTGATCCTTTCAAAAGTAAAAGTACATCAATAAAAAATAAACAACACAAAAACAAAAATAGTAAAGAAAGAAAAAACAAACCAAAAAAAAAGGAAAACAAAGAAAAAAACAACTAAAAAGTAGCTAATCATGAAACAACTTTAAATGATGGCCATTAATTGAGTAACACAACCAATTTCCTTCAAGATATTTTAAATGAAAATCATTGTTTCCAAATACAGTAGCAATTCTATAATGACCAAGCCATAATGAATCAAATTGATGGTGTTTACCAAGATATTCACATGATTTGTCTTAATATAAGACTAAATCTCTAACATTAAACTTCATGTTAGAATCCTTTTTATCGAAAAACTTCTTTAATTTTTACTTAGCTCTTTCTAGTTTTTATAACGTTGTTGATTGGACTCATCAAGAGCTATTAAATCATGTAATCTTTGTTTAATTAAATTTATATCCTCAACAACATATTGTAAAGTAGTTCTAGATGAATAAATCCGAAGTTTTATTGGTAAAATAGCCTTGAAACTATAAACTAACATAAAAGGTGAATAACCAATTAATACCTTAACAATAGTCCTATCAGCCCATAAACTTTAAAAATTTTGAGATGCCAATTTTTTTTATTTTCACAAACTAATTTCTTCATAATTAAAACTAGATTTTTATTTATTGACTCATCTTGACCATTACCTTGAGGGTAATATTTAGATGAATGACTAGATATGATTAAGTATTTTCATAAAAACTCTAGAAATTCATTAGAAATAAACTAAGGTCCATTATAAAAAATAATTTTATAAGGAAATTCAAATCTAAAAAAAAACTAATTTTCTAAAAATGAGATTACTTCACCTGTTATTGAACTTTTAAGTGTTTTGGCCTCAATCCACTTAGTAAAATAATATATGTATATTAAAATATACCCATGGCCTAAAAATGAAGGTGGGTGAATATCTAAAATAAACTCAATGCCCTATTTTATAAAATTTTTCAAGAATAATAAGGTTTAAAGGTATTATAGGAAACTTGTCTCTTCCAACAAAAAATTGACATGGAATGCAAAAATGAACAAGATTATAAACATATTAAAATAAATTAGGCCAATAATAACCTAATTTTAAAATTTTATAAGCAATTATTTTGGTAGTATAATGTCCACCATAGCTTCCTTCTTGATAGCCTCTAAGAACTTTTTTCATTTGATTATGTGTAAGGCATCTCGACAAAAATCCATTTCTTTTTTGATAAAATAAAATAAATTATAAAAAATAAAAATTTAAAGATTTTAATCTTAGGGAACATCTTTTATTTTTATCTAGATTATTAGGATAGGGTCTATTTCAAAAATAATATGTTAATTCATGGTATCAATCATCTTCAACCAACAAAACAATCTCATTCATTCATTTCAAGACCAAACTTAATTTTTTTAGAAAAATCAATAATCTTCATGATTTTTAAAAGTGGCTTTGCATTTAACTTATCATCAATTCACACAATTAAAACATTAATATTTGAAGAAGCATTTTCAGCTAAGTGTTTTTCCAATTCATTACCATTGATTATTTTCAAATTTTTGAATTCAAGATCAATCTCTTTAATGTATAAAATTCACTAAGCAAGCCTTCCTTGAATGGTTGGTTGTTTTAAAAGATAGGTCAAAGAAGGTACGTTATATCACACAAAAAATTTGTTTCCACTAACAAATTATGAAACCTAATCAAAGAGAAAACTAATTAGAAAATAAATTTCTCAATAAGGAGGTATCTAGTTTCTTCATCTTTTAAAACTTGGCTCATGTATCTGATTGGTTTTTCTTTATTATTTTCAAATTCTTGAGTTATTACATCTCCAAGAACTCTTTTGGTAGCATTAACATAAAGTATAAATGCTTTATTTAAATAAGGTTTAACAAGAATTAGAGCACTTGTAATGGCATATTTAATGAAATTACAAGTTAAATCAATACCTTCATCCCAATTATATATTTTATCTTTCTTAAGCAATAATTGCAAAAGATTAGATTTATTAGAAAAATTTGATATAAATTTTCTAACAAAGTTTATGGTACCAAAGAAAGACCTCAAGCTAGATTGATCTTTGAGAGGATGTAATTCTTTAATTGATTTAACACATTTAGGATCTATTGAAATACTATCTTTTGAAATAATATGTCCTAATAACTTACCTTCGGTAACACTTAAAACCAATTTTTTTGGATTCAAAGGAATACCATACTTTTTACATCTTCTAAAAACTTCACAAAGATGGTCTAAATGATTTTTTTATTATTTTTAAATGCATGATGAGATCCTCTAAATAAACATAAATAAAAATGCTAACTAAATCATCAAAAGAAACATGCATAGATCTTTAAAAATTATCTCTTGCATTCATCAATCCAAAAGACATTTTTTTAAATTTAAAGTACCTCTATGAGTAGTAAAAGTAGTTTAATGTCTATCTTCAATATTTATAAAAATTTGATTATAACCAAAACATCCATCTAATAAAAACATCATTTTTGATCCTACAACTTGCTACAAAATCTGATCTATACTTGATAGAGAATAATTATTCTTAACACTAGCTTTATTTAGATCTCTAAAATCAGCACATAGTCTAATGTCACTAATTTTCTTCCTAAACAACACTGGATTAACTACCCACTTTGAATATTTTATACAAAAAAAGACACCAACATAAATCATCTTATCTAGCTCTTTGTTAATGGTATCTTCTAACAAAGGGCTAATTCTTTGTATTTTCTAACAAATAGGTTTGATACTAGGTTTAACAGGTATTTAATGTTTAATAATTTTAGTATCAAAACCTTTAAGATCTTTATATGAACAGGAAAAAACATCAATGAACTCTTTAAATAAATTAACAAATTCAACCTTCTCACTTACACTAACCTAAATTCCTAAATAAACAAATTTTGGATCTTTTTCAGTACCTAAATTGATAAATATAGTCTCACTTATGATTCTCCTAGAAGACTCTTCTATTTTCAAGATTTTTAGTTGATCATTAGGCATGAACATTTATTCTAAACTCACCAAATCAATAAGCAATTTGTTAGTAATTAATTACAAATAATCTTCACAAGTTAGTACATGATTATCATGATCAAAATAATTGACTTTAATAAATGAATCTATATGTTCATTATAATTGAAGACATGCCAACTATCATTTAGATCAATAATTTTAGGATGAAAAATTTCAACATAAGAGAAGTCTGTAGTATGTTCAATATCACTTAAAGATAGATTAGAGGGGAAAAAATCAATCTTATCATCTCTAATATTATATTCTTTAAGAATATGTGTGATGCTAAATGCCTCAAAATTTTCAAGTAATGACCAAAATTTTTATGTGTAATGGTGTAGATGAGTTTGACTAGTTTTGTAAATTTTACGAACTTGCCTAACAATCAATTCAGAATCTCCAAAGACATCTAAATGTTTAATGTTAAGTTCTATAGTTTTTTCCATTCCTAAACATAATGATTCAAATTTTATTATATTATTAATGTTTTCAGAAGATAATTTGAAGTCATAATGAAAATTTTATCAACATGAGAAATTAGAAAAATTCCATCACCATTACCTTGTTGATAACAAGCTCCATCAAAGTAAAGTGACCATAAATTATTCTTTTCAAAGAATTCTTCATGTTGATTTTTTGGTTCATCTAAATTTAGTAATTCATAAGTCCCAATTCTAGTCTCAACATAAAAAATATTTGAAGAAGTATATGATTCAATATATGTACTAGACCAATCCTCTCTTTTAATGAAAGCAATCCCATTACTAACATAAACCCGTGTGATATCTTTCCCAAAAAAAACACCAGTTGCTTTAGACCAATCTCTTCCCAATAACATAACATAATTAATAGGGATATCTAAAACTTTAACATTATTCATGCGTCTAATTCTTTCATCTTGTACAATTTTAATGACTATATCATGAAAGTTAACATAAATATTAGTTTATCTAGAATCAAAATTAGTAAATTTCTTATTATCCATTTCATAAGATATGTCTAACTAATCTACAATGCATTTAGCCATAATATTTTTTGAAACATATGTATCTAAAATACAATTATGGATTATCTTATTATCAATTTTAACCATAACATAAAAAAGAGGAATTTAATCAGTATGAGGATCATAATTTTACATAAAATAGTTAATTGCTCATTACTATCTTCTTCTTGTAAATGTATATCAACTTTAAGATTCTTAACAACTTCATTAATCTTATCAAGTTGCCCTGGAAGACTAACTACCTACAATAAAGAGAATCTAGCTTTAGTTGTTGATAAATCATCAATTATGTTATAAGTTGTAACATCAATTTGTCTAAAACTTTTAGGCTTATAATGTTGATAATAAATATTGTTATAACTAATTGATAGAGGAATATTTTGAGTAGAATTATCAGTTGAACTATTGGCATTATTTTAAAATATTTTTACTTTATCATTAGAAGAAGAAATATTATTTTCTATTTTATTATTTTGAGAATAACTATAATCTTTATTTATAGTATTCACAATACAAGCATTCTCATTTTCCAATGGATCATCAAGAGTGTTTATATTGTCTACTATATCTTCAAATATAATATCTTTCCCTTGAAACAAAAGTTTTGAACTTATGAACAAAAACACATGAATCTAGATCATGATCTAATTCACATACATTACATTAATAAGCAATGTCCAACTTTTTATTTTCATTATTATTTCTATTTGATGAATAAAGTTTATCATTAATCTATCTTTTAACAACAACCATCTCATTTCCTAGACTTTTAATAGACTTTAAAAATTTTGAGTTATCTAAATTGAGACCTGTAGAAGACCTTTCCTTAAACTTAATAAGTTTGAGTTTCTTTTCATATTTAATACAAAATGTTATAGTTTCATTATATTCTATAATATCTATATCTTCTAGAGTCATTTTATATTTTAAAGGTAAAACATTATAAAGATAAAGTTTAGAGAACTTCTTTGAAGGTCTAAAATCATGTGGGATCTTTTGACACAACTTAGTGAACGTAGAAATGAAATGGTAAATGGTATCACCTAGATCAAGAGAAAAATTCACAAGGTCATTGACTAGATAAAAATATTCTTTATCATTATCAAAGTATAACTCTATCCAATCCTCAATATCCTTCCATGTATCAATAACCTTGGTAGGCAAACTAATAAAAGCTTGGTAAGCTTTTCCTTCAAGTGTTTGGGAAAAAACTCTTAAACAAGTTTTTTCAATCATTATTCCAAGATTATCACAAGCCAATCTAGAATTTTCTAAATAATATTTCCAAGATTCTTTGACAGCACCAAAAAACTTTGGTATATTCAATCTTTTAAGAGAAGGCAACTTACCAAGACGGTTTCCAATATTAATTAGATTTGAAGAAATCCATGGAGTTACAACTATTTATTATTATACTTGAACTTCTTATTAGTCTTCACTTTCAGTGAGATCATATTATTCTCTATTATTTTTAAATATGTGAATCATATCATATATCCTCTGTTCTACTTTTGGTTGTTGTTCCATTAGATGTTTCAATAGTTTTTACTTTAGTAGATAGATTATTTTGAACCTAATTTAATTAATTTAATTATAGATTTGTAACAATAGGTTAGAAAGATAAAAAAAAATCATCAAAAGGAAAAGAATAAAAAATAAAATGAGTTCTAGCCTTAGGATTAACAACTAAATCTCTAGCTCTATCTTCCTTAATTCTTCTATTCAAATTAAGAATATCTTATTGAGTCGCATGTGTGAGATTAGAATATAAATCAATCTCAAATTCTAAAATATCTTCTTCTTATTTTATGACCTAAATGACTTGTTGAATTTTTTTAGGATGATTATACCATGCATAACATGTTAGATTAAAAGAAGCATCAAATTGATAATCAAAAATATCTATTCTAGGTTGGATAATAAGAGGTTATTGTCCTCCAAGTACCATGATCAAGAAAAAAATAAGACCTAAAACAAATTAGATTTCTGAATGAATTATCTAATGTATTCATCAAATTTATTGATGAGAAAAATTTTACCATCAATGAATCAACCCTTTCACCTATCATGAAAGTCAACGTGGAATCATGCCAATCTAATCATGGGGTTCTAAAGGTTTAACTATGATCCTAAAGATACAAGGATTTTTTAAATATTCTAGAAAATAATAAATAAGTCATCAAATGTAACATATTCCTTTAGAACATTATAAATCTACTTTATCAAATCATGAATAATTTTAGATATAAATTTGTAATTTATCCTATATGATAGAGAAAATTTATGAATTAAATAATCTCTTGAAGGAAATAAGTTTGATTTAATATAATAATATGTTTCAAGTAATATCTTACCTTTGCTACAATGTTTCCAAGTAATTTCAAAAGATAAACTACAAATATAAAGTAGAATAAATTTGAGAAAATAAAAATATTAAGTAAACAATCAAACAGAAAAACACAACAAACAACAAAAATAAAGACAAAACTGACAAAGACAACCAAACAATAAACAACTAATTTAAGAAAAGATAACAAACTATTTAAATCAAAAGATCTAATGACTAATAAAAGAGTTAATGATTAACAAAATATAAGCTAATATCTAAAAACTAATAATTAATAAGCTAATAAAACTAAATAATGTTAAGAATAAGATCAATGAGTAATCTAAGTCTAAAACCAAATTATAAACTATTAGAATACTTAATCCAAACTTGTCTAAGTCTAATTTATAATCTAAACTAATCAGAAATAAAATTATAAACTAAAAATAAATTTATATATAATCTAAACTAAGAGTAACCTATAAAGAAACTAACAAAGACATCTAAAAAAGAACTTTGAAACTATATCTAAACTATCAAAAAAAAACTAGTCAAAGAAAATGATCTATCTAAACTATATAATCTAAGGAAAATAAATAAAGTAAATAATCTAACTAACTAAAGAGAACAAAAATAAGATAGTAGACTAAAATAGATAAAAGATAAAGGTATAATCTAAGATATAGAAATAGGAGCTAGATAAAATATAAAACCATATTAAATCAGATATACTATATAATAGCATAAAGTCTGTGAGTCTCATAAGAGAGTCACCTTAACAAACAAGATAGAATTTATTGAGAAAACTAGCATCCTTATTTATAATAACTTGAGAGACAACTTTTACGATTAAAATAGATCAATGAAATGTTGAAAAATAGCAAATTGTTCATCATTATTTAGGTTGAATACCTACAATCTGTGCATAGGATTGTAAATAGCAATCATCAAAGATGTCAAATTTGGAAAAATTTAGATAATCTATTATAAATGATAATAAAAACTAGATATACCTATGTTGCCTAAGTAATTACTCAATCATCAGATAAAGTATCATTGGGTCTATCTATAAAAGTCATGCAATCTTAGAGAAGTTACATAGAAAGAAGAGAGATGAATGATTGACTTCACAAATGTATGAGTCTTCAATTCCTGTGTTATTCTACCTCCCTTTAAAATGAATCCTTAATATCCTTTTATGCTCCAAACTTAATTTAAAAATAAGTTTTAACTAACCTTAGTTATTAGTTTATGTCAACTAATTGACTTTAAAATTTAATTAATTATTAAAAATTATTAGTTAAGAATATGTTTAATTAAGACTTAAAAGTCTTAATAGATCAAGTTTTTTTAAAAACAATATAGACTAGATACTTATCTTAATAGGTGGGGATCCTTATCAATTAATAATAAAATATAATACTTATATCAATTATTAAATAGATAAGTTAAAGTTTAATAAAATTATATTTATAGAAAACCATGCTGCATATTCCAAAATTAACTTAGGCATATTTATCAAAAATTAAGTCGGCAATACTTCCTAAAATGATCAAATATCTAAAAGTTTATACATCAAAATTGCAAGTCAAAATATCAAGTCTAAAAGTAAACTATTTGCCAACTATAGTCCAACAAAAAAATAAAAAATCTATTTAGATGACATCTAGTAGTCATCAAAATCTGAAATTACTTCAATAATAAGCTTCCCATGCTCATTAACACCTTCATTATATTCCATTTCAATTACTAGAAATTGTACCAACTTCATTCCAAAATCAACTGTATTATTGTCAATTTCTAGCTTGATTCACTTGAGCACTCTAACCTCAACTGGTGAATCTATATCAATCTAAATAGATGATCTTTTATCTAAAGTGGAAGGATGAATCTCAATCATACATTTTATGCCTACTAAAATAGGTTTCTTCACAATCAATTTTATACATCCTATGATGGGTTCACTATGAGAAGATGCCAAACTTAACTTATTAAATCCCAAAATAGGCTCTCTATGAGGAGATGAAGGCTCATTTGAAACTAATAGAATGGTAAGATTGACAAAAAATTTAGTGTGAACTATTTCAATCTCAAGCTGAGTAGCTTGATTGACAAGAAGAGGTTCGACAACATGCTCAGCTATTTTAGGATTAGGTGGCTAAATTGGTAAATATTGTAGGTTATTTTGTAAATGATATGATGAACTACTATGTGAAGGGGTCCTGGTACCAATCATATACCCATAAAATCCCTTATTTCCCCTATTGCCTCTATTATTGGTTAGATTAAAAGGTAAATTATTGAGGATATTCCAAAATTTAGGGTCTATTGCATCAAAATTAATAGACATCCTAGCCCTAAATCCACCTCTTTGAATGTTTCTATTAGGATTTTACTGATTAACATTACTACCAAAATTTTACCCCAACCTCCATCATCATTATTCCTACTTAACCTAGGTTGATCCCATCTAGACATTTTAACAACAATCTAAAATATATTCATAAAAAATTTGATGATTGAAGAATCAACATATATCCATTCAAAATGAAACATAATTGAACTCTTAAAAACATAGTCATATCTCAACTAATTTTTGAAATAAATTATGCATCAAGTGTATCTAATATCATTATCAAATCTATGTATTTCATCAGAAAAGATAAAATTTCTATGCTTCAACTATATCTTTAAAACCAACTGAGTCTTCAAACAAAATTATAATATCATAATTTTATTTCAAAATATTCTGATATATCTCAATGAAGTTTCTATCTTTATCCAATCAACTATAAACTAAATCAATCCAAAAATTGAAGCAACATGATTCTAGCTAAATAGTTTCCAAAATGAAATAACCAAATAATATTATGAAACAAAAATTACTTTCTCAAAATATAATCTTCATCAACATTTTAATTGAGAAACAACTGAGTTCATTAAGAGACTATCACTTCAATATCCAATTTTAAAATAAAACCCAAAACTTCAATACTAAGATGTAGATTCAATAGAAACTCCATATTTTTTCCAACCCTTTTGAAACCAGTACTTGCAATTGAAAATGGTAGATGGAAATTATGATTACAGGCCTTCCATTTATATATTTTGAAAACCTCCTGACATATCTTTCTATATTGTGGTCAACTAAATTCATTCAATCTTTTTTCTATATGACCATCTTAAGAACCTTAAGAAATAACAAACCAAATTTGCTTCTACATAAAGTCAAGGTTTATAAATTCCAATAAAAATCAAGATTTTGAGGAAACAAAGACTTTTGAAACCCTAACATAGTTCACCAAGTTTCCAAAATATCAACCTATACATTCCAAAATATATCAAATCCAATTTTGAAACAAACCTTGCATCTAAAATTAGTCATTTCAATCATTGGTTTATTTCCATAGTATGCATAAACCAATGATTGCAAGGATTTGGACAAATTTAGTTTCATAACAAAATTTACAAGTGAAAAGATATGATTTTGAAATAATCACATACTTCAAAAATAGAAAACTCATTGAACCCCAAAAACAAATACAAAGACGAAAAACTTTTCCTTCATTTCAAAACTTGATAAGCTTCACTTCCATGACATGTATGCAACCTTATTTTGAAACTAAAATTGAAATGTATTTACCATAAGCTTATTATGCTTAGACTTTTTAGATCTATGAAATAATGTTATCTGGTAGAACTTTCACATTTCAAAACTTGACCAATCTTATAATCATGTAAAATATACAGATATAAATCCCTTGAAAACTAAAATAAGCTAATACCAGACATTATATTATATGCTTAATAAACTTTGAAACTACTTTTTCAAAACCTTTTAAAAACTTATGGAGTATGCATACAAGGTGTATCTTACAAAAACCCTAAAATAACAATGAAATATTTCAACTATTCATATTTCTAAATAACACTTAAACTAAAAATAACTTACTAAAATGCCATAACCGTTTTATAACTTCATAGATAATAAAAATGATTGAATATTCTCATATATCCACATCAACACTTGAATACATCAAAAATAAACTAGCTTTAATCAAAATGAAGCAAATAAGTGATGCATTTGAGCAACTAAAACTGTAAGTGCCATATGACCTTTCAAACATCTCATGAATAAACTTATTTCACTAAATTTTTATCATACAACACAAAGGACATAACTCTTCTTTATAACCATAAACTATTCAGGATAATTATGAAATATTTTCAAAACTCATTTAAATTATTCAAAGCATACCTAGTTGTGTTCATTTTTATCTTTTCTTTTCCTTGAAATCCTTCAAAATTTCTCTCTACAACATAAAAAATCCGACTAACCAAAGATTCACTTCTATGATAAACTTTCCAAAATGACCAAAAACCATTAAAATAAACCTACTTATATTCACCACCCTCTACCATAACTAATTCAACTAGGTGTTCATTTCTTACAGGTTTACCAAAATTTAGAATACACTTAGTAGTTTTGCTATCTTAGTTATCAACATGATCAAAACTAGCAATGACTAAACTTATTACTAATCTCTTCACTAAATTCCACCATTCAAGGCAAACATGATTCTCATTAAATCTTAATTGTGGCCAAATACCAACTAGATCTTGATGCTTTGAGATTGTGTTTCATATTAAATACTTATGCCAACTCAACATGCCACGAATACATGTTGCCAAATGAATGTCAAATTACTATGCCATGGATCAGTGAATATGCCTTGAAAACAATCCAATAACCTTTCAAAACAACATATAAATACTTAGGTAAATTGATATACCTTACAATGAACCCTTTTTCCCTTTGAAAATAATGAAGTCTTAGGGCTTAAACTTATCAAAACTCAAAACCACCATGCCCAATAGTTATCATCACTACTATTTCAATACCTATAGGTTAGATGTTCCTAGGTTATGATCCTTAAAAATTAAAAATCAAAATTGCTTTAGAAAAAAATTGGAACCTTAAAGATGCACCACTTATACCACTTCAAAAGAAATATTCATAAAATTGATTTATAAGAAAGAATAATCTCCTTATTTTGATCACTATGTTTGGGGTTCATGATGAGGATTCAAACCAAAATACATCACACCATTTTATTTCAAATGGAATTCTATATGAATGTAATCCTTAAAATAATGAATTCATAACAATAACCATGTTTAGTTTTCCAAAATGAATTCATATTAAAATCAATGATACAATGCATTATTTCCTTTTGTTGTGATAATCATATCAAATCCATCTGAATACTCATAATTTCATTGAAATAAATTGACAGGAAAAATCATTATAACTAATTCAAAAATCATTCTAATCTTTTCCAAATCCAACTTCTTATTGCTAATGAAAATTGTGCCAATCATTGCTATAACTATTCAAGTTGTCAAAACTCAAAATTAATTTCTGAATTCGCCATGATAACCATTCAATGAAATCAATAAATCTATTTGAAAATGTTATAGAAATATATATTCTTCTATAGTCAAAAATACACAAAGTGAAAACATGTCATATTGAAAATGTTGAGTTGTAATCTAAAAAACTATTCTAAGAAGTAAAATGATTGACTACATAAATACATGATGATATATAGTGCATATTTTATTCATTAATCCATTATGCTTTTTGAAACCACTCAAAACGTAAACATGAATTCATCAACCAATCATCATGAATTCATAATCAAAAATATGCATTCAAATATACTACTACTTGACTGGGTCCTTGACATAGTTTTAAAATTCATGATATAATCATATATATGGTAGAAAGTATTAGTTTATGAAAAAAAATTAAGGGGGTGTGAAAAAGAGGCATAACAAGTTCATCCACATAGGAATAGGCTTGGAAGACTTAGACACATGCTCTCCTAGAAGCTTAGATCAGTTTCATCACAAAGGTAACTAGCATTAGAATTGGAAATTAGTGCCACAATGCTACTATCTACGATTCGACACTATTGTATGAGATGGTTTTGACACCTGGACCCTATTTGTGATAGTCAAACTAGCTCTTGTACTAGTTTTAGGCTTTTAGTCCTTCATCTAAGGTAAATTCTAGATAAGTATTCATTTGTCTCCATTAATATTATTATACACATTAGTTTAATGCAGTTGCTTCATAAATTAGTGGTTATATTTATTTCATATTGTATACCTTGATTTACTATATTTAGACCCTTTAAAAACCTAGGGATTACACTCCACAACCTTAAAAAGTTAATTCAATAACCATTTAAATAATGCTTGATATACCTTATTTGTATATTAATGTATACTTATATTATTATTAGATAGAGAATAAATAAAAAAACCAAGTTATAGAGTACATATACACCATATGTTTGATATCATAGATACTATATAGACCTTAGCATAATACAAAAAAATTATTATATTTCTATGCTATTTGGAAATTGTCTTCACTGATTTCCTCATTATTTTATCCCACACATATCTTATAAATTTATCATTTAAATTTTTATTTCAAATATAAAACTATTAAATCCATTTAAAAACATCATCCACTAAGTTTATTCATGACCCCTAAATAAGTGATATCAGACCATACACACTTTAAATCATTTACGAGTGGTATTGTGATGTCTTTTAAATTCATAATTATTTTTATTCATAATGAACTAAGGTTTGAATAAAGTAATTTATGTATTTATAATCATGACACTACATCATACCTTCTTACACATAATTAAATGGGAGACAAATCTTCAACAATGGAAAACTTATAAATTTTATATGAAATTATAGAGTATGCATTGGAATTATAAATTGAATAATTAGAAGAATACCATAAATGTGAAATGTAAAATATTTTGGATCATTTATTGCTATTTATCAATAAATTGACTTCTTACAAAACCTATCATTTACATTTAATATTTTGTTTTTGAATTCCATAGAAGGTAAAAGTAAATCTATAAATCCTTATGTTTAAAGGAAAAAGGATATAGATCACCTATATAACTATCTTAACCTAATATATGCATAATAAATTGTCAAAAATTTAATTCAACAAGAGAAGGTTACACTTAATCTTATAATTTTTTTCTTATTAGTTAATAAGTGGTGAGTAATTAATACACTACACATGAAACCCATGAAGATGAAGACACATATATAGATACATGGAATGAGTTATTATAATTATGAATCCATAGACTAACTAAGCAAAATATCAATAGGCAAAAAACTCATAAATTGCATGAAAATAATCTTCCCTACTTGTTCTTGTGATAAATTAATACATAGAGGGGAGGTTAGTGTAGTGTTATTCTAATAAAACAAACAAAAATAACATATTAAAACCTCAACATATATAGCCTAGACACTAGGGAAAGCATGGTAACAAATAAACAAATGAAATCACAACTACAAAATAAAATACTCTTTTACCATTTTTGGAGCTCCAAATGGTTTTCTTGGCTTGTACATCAAGAAATCTTCATCAATAGAGCTTTGTTGGCTTCACTTTTCCTTGTCACCTTGGCTTGGTTGTTTGGCTTATGATTTTGGCATGTTAAAATTACATGAAAGGCTTGTATCTATAAAAATTATCATTATAAATTTTCCTCATGAGGTTTTTTAATATATTTATACATAATAACTTTACACCAAAAAAATCTTAAACGTCAATAGGTATGGCCTTGTATTTATAGTTCCAAAAGTTAACTTTCACCTAAGGTGAGTTAAGGTTGATTTTAAACATGGAATAGGTTAAAACAAACCCTAGGTGATTAGAGGCTAACTCTAGTTGAGTTAAAAGTTGTCATGTAATAATAATTTTCAATTACAAATCATAGCTCTTAAATTAGATATCTTGGGATATTTTAAAAGAGCTTAATAACTAATAAAGGCAATGATGAAAAGGCTTGATATTTTGATTTTTGGAATTTAAATTTTTATATATTCATTAAATGAAAATGGATAATTAAAATAAATATTTAATCTTTTTTAATTATATGATTCAATTTGATTAGAATTTTAGCTCTTTTAAGATTTGATCAAGTGCCCTACTCAATGGGTCCATAGGCTAAATTAATAGTTGTTGTGTCATAAGTTGATTGGGGATGAATATGTGAGAGGTTATTATTTCATACAAGATATTACACAAAATAGGGATGTTCCAACATGATTATAAGAATTAATTAATGATTTACAAATGAAATTGGGACATTCAGTGATTCCTAGGCTTAATTAGCAATATTTAGTAGAAATTGGTTTGAATTTTGGTTGGAAGATAATTGTGGCCAAAATTGGGTGCCTATAGTTTTCTCCTATTTGGGAAGGTTTTGAAAGATATAGGAATAATAAAGTATTCTCAAAGAATGAAAATTTCCATTAAGAAGGAAATAATATAATGGTTGAAGAAGAAGCTCCAAATGAAATTTGGGAATCCTATAATGATGCCTCCTCGAGGGAGTGGATGACACATATGATTGATAGATGGTCCTTAAAAAATAAGAAAGATGAATAATGAAATTATCCTATGGGTGAGATTAATACAATCAAGATAATTCTTACATAAATTGATTTAAAAATTATTGGTTTACCCAAAGGTACTTATAATCAGTGGCATAGGTAGACTCCCCTATAGGGAAAATGAGTTTAAATAATTATTTGCATAGATGGGATTATAATAATTAATATTACTTAGATTGAATAATGATGTTTTATTGGGCCCTAATAATGTAGATTAGCAAGCATAATTCAAGGATATAACCTATCATATAAATTAAAGATGTGATAACACAAACATAGATGTGATGGTCTAATGAATAAAGAAGACATAAACAACTAGGCATATGAGGATGTATAAAGTGATGAAAGAGAAAATTGGAATAATAAATATAGCTAAGCTAACCTAAGATATGTCATGTATCTAAACACTTCCTACATAGTATAAATAGACCTTAGGCAGATGTAGGTCACCCAAACATGGGAGCAAATGGAATGAGGAAGAGAATAATAATAATTGATCAATGTGAATGATTTGGTTGTACCTACCAATATAGACATGAACTCACCATTATTAACATTGATACAAATATAATGGTCAATGGTTTGATTTGATCAAGGAGGGTGGTAGTATGTACCAAGGTGAACCAAGAAAAGTTTTTGCATCACCATTACTTGTAATATTTCCTGAGCTAATTTTTTCTAGAACAAATGATAGTATGCACCATTATATAAATCGCCACGATGATAATTTTATAATGTGTTTAAGGACTCACTCCTAATCTATAAATAATTAAAAATAATACACAAATGATAAAAAAACATGGTGACAATGTTGATGTATGATTTTGGATAAACTCAAGAACAATGCATAAGGAATCACCTCATGAACATATATAGACTAAGTCAAGGCACAACAATGAAAGAAAACAAATAGATAAACAAATAGATAAACAACTAAGCAAACAAACACTTAAAGAACCTAAAAAAAAATCCTTCATCAACCTAGTCAATACCTACACACACGTGAAGTCTCAATGGAAGGATAAACAAGTAATGCCCACAAGAAAATATACATGAAAAGGTAAGGTCACACATCCAATGGAAATGGAATAGACTATAACTAATAATGTATTTTCCCCAGTAGGGTGGATTGAGGATGATTGAATATGTTTAGACATGAAAATTATTTTTAGATTTTAAGGCTTTATATCACTCTAGGAGATGATAAGCCAATTTTTTTTATTTTTAAGATTTGGAAATGTTTATAAATGTTTTTTGTCATTTTATAAGTATCTTAACTTGATTGAGAATCATAAGACATAAAACAATCTAAATTGTAAAAAAGTGAGAGCATGGATTAGGTTTCTCACAAAATGGTGAGGGCGTACAAACTTAAGCTTATTTCAAAATAGTGAGAGTGTTGGAAAATGGGTGACAAGGTTGATCTTAATGAGAATTTATCACTACCTATATAGTCCCATTAGGATTTAAAGTCACTTTAGTTATGTCTACACAAAGGGTGGTGAGATCTAACTAGGTAGCATTAAGTTTGTGAATTTAGGAAAATGGAAAGGCAAATGTTAATAGTAATGGAAAGGTGATGCATCATTACATGGTAAAGGTATTGTTATTAATTTTCACATAGGTGGTTATAATTAGGAAATAATGGCATAGGTCAATGATACTAATTTTCCCATAGGTGGTTATAACAAGTAGCACAAGGTGAAATACTAATTTTTCCAAAGGTGGTCATAATTAGTAACACCAATCAAGCGTAGATAAAAGATGAAATTTATAGATTCACTAAAATAATAATTTCATAGACTATCACTTGAACACAAAAATATTTAACTATTGAAACTAGATCAGAATCCCTTATGGAAGGTGTTTGAAGAACTAATAAAACCAAGGTCAAAAGGGTGAGGTAGGGATAGTAAAAATAACTTTGGTCAATAGTGAAGGTATGGTAGGATGGTATATGATATGGATCTATTCAAGGATGGTGATGTTATGACAATTTATTATAATGGTAATAAAGTTACCCTCAACTGATAAGATAAGGTAAATGGAAAGGTATGAAACAATGGTAGGGTGAATGGAAAATGAAAAAGGTAAGGTAAATAGTTCTGGCAAGGTAAATGTTTATGTTGTTCCTACTGATGTAGAGATTCATTATTGATCAACGTATGATATAACTAGAATATTCAATCAAGTAAATATATATTCCATACCCCTTCTGAATAGCTACTTTGTTAAGAACCTACTAAATATTTGGACTTTATTAATGTTATTTTGATTTTCATTAGTTTTTGAGTCTATTTCCTTCCAAATTTGAGACAAGGTGTCTTTATAACTTCTGTAAAGGAAAGTATGGCTAGGGATGGTAAACATAAATAAATATTTGAGGATAGATTTGATTTGGAAATTTAAAGGTGGATGATAATGGAATGTATAATGGTTAGGCAACAAATTAATATTGGGATTTTTAGGCAGACACAATGTTGTTGATTCTAGATTTGATATAATTTTGGTTGTGGTGGGTTCAAAGACTTCTGAATATAAACTCAATAGGACCATTATATTTTTATATTGTTTGGCCCTAAAAGTAGCTACCATCTATATATACTATATATTGTAATTTATATTGATTTTATCTTTAATAATGTATTCATCAAGTAGTGAAGAGCTATTATGCTCAGCTATTAATTCCTTGATGAGGTTCTCACCAACTAAGTTGTCTTGATTTTACCATATCGTCTCTAATAAGTTTCATTAAATAACATTGAATTTTGACTTTTATTGTCTTGCAACACCTCAAACAAGGTTTCACTAGGAGATTGTTCTTCTGAATTAATCAATTTAGTCTTGGTCCACCTATACTATACAACTGATATGTCACCATGGATGTAGTTTAATAAGGTATGATTTTGTTAGTCCAAAACAACACTTATGGGAGGTGGAATGTTAATATAGTGGCTAGGTTGGTTGTTGTTAATGGTATGTGAAATGGTAATGGAATAGAAAGACGTAGCACAATCCTCATAAAATATATTAGGATAAATTATGTCAATGATGAAGTAATAATCCTAAAAAACCATGTTAAGATCACTAATATATTTAAATTGATCTGTAATGCATGTGTAACCAATATTATAACAACCATGAATGTATTTTGATTCTAAAGCTTAGTTTGACTCAATGGACTTTGAATCTGATGTAGAGACTGATATTGATTCTTATTATGACGTTAAATTTGATGTTAATTTAAGAATAAAACCTAACTTCAATGTTTATTATTTATTTGGTGTGGATTCTTCTGTAATGATGTCTTTTTAAATGTTTAGTATTGGATAATTAATGGCTTGTGGTGGCATAATGGGCTCCATAGAGACTAGTTTGTCAATGTGAGACTCTTCAATGAGGGGAAAAAGGTTAAGAGATAATTCCATAGAGTCTAGCATGTCAAAGGGAGACTCTTTAAAAACAAGATAATGGTCAAGATAATTATTTTCCCAAAGGTGGTTATAATCATTGAGAAATGACTCAACAAAGACTAGATTATTAGAGTGAGACTTCTCGACAATAGGGATAGTATCAAAAGGTGATTCATCATAGATTGAATCATTAAAAATATGTGTTTCAATCAAAATCTCTCATATTGGTTGGTTTTATTTTCCTTGGTTTAAAAGTCATTATAAAATATTAGTTTTGGACAAATCTTAGTATTTGAATGATTGGCTCTATTAGAGAGGTAATGATTGGCTTAGTTGTGGCTTGAAGAATGGCATTGGTTTTCTAAAGTGGGTTAAGGTAGGAAATGAAGGAAGAATGATAGGTGGTTAGATAACCACATCTTTATAAATAGGCATATCTAAGATGGGATTAACAATGATTGATTATCATTTTAGGATGGTAATTATTACACATCTAGTCTTAATTGTACAATCTTTTTGGGATAATGAGATACTATACTTGGAAGGGCTTTGAATGGTATTTGAAGGGAATTATAAAGATTGGTTATTTTCATGAGCCAAAGTATTAGGTCCTGTAATAGTAATAGTAGGGCATATAAAGCTTGGTTGCTACCACAATCCAAAAGATGAGGTCTTGGAATGGTAATGGTAGGGTGTTCGAAAGCTTGGTTGTTGTCATGAGATAAAATATGAGGTCTTAGAATGGTAATACTTGGGCACTATGAAGCTTGGTTACTATCATGAGCCAAAGAAAGTGGTCTTGGAATAGTGATTCTTGGATATTTTAGTGTTTGTGGATTATGTAGATCAAAGGAGTGTTAATGATATAGGTAGGGGATTAGGTACTGTTAGCATTGAAAGAGTAAAATTGATATGTTAATCAGCCCAAAGAAAGTGTCATCAAATACTATGCTTGATGATCTTAGCTTTATTGCAAAGATTGGGTATTATAAGGAGGATAAGGATCCATCTCACAAAATACGTCATCACTATAGGGATATTTTAAACAGACATCTTTTAGAACCACATTATCATAACCTATATTTTACATGGCTCCAATATGATTGTAACGAGACATATCCAAGTTAATGACTAATTGATTTAACTTTTTTGGGAATATTTGTGTATTATTCTTAATTTAGTTAAAGTGTCTGAGTATTAAAATTAGTAAATAAATATGTAATAATTAAGATGATAATTTATATAAATTTGATTGTGATTTTAACCTTTCTAAAAATAATAATAAGAGATATAAAATAAGACTTAGATGGAAACTAACTGAGACAACTAAGATAGAGTCTAAATTCACTATGAAGGACTAGGACACTATCACAAATCAAGATCTAGCCTTCATTTTATGATTAGATAGGATCACTTAAATAGGACATTGTGGCATTGGTGTTATAGTCCACTTCTACCACTATTGTCTAGGAGACCCAATCTTTCTAAGTTTTATTCATTGTGTCTGTGTGACCCTACCTATGAAGTTTCAACTGACAGATGTCTGTGGAACTCCCTATAGAGTATATTTTATCTTAAAACCCTATAATCCTTTATCCTTTGACTAACTTTGAGAAAGAGGGAGGCTAGTATGTTTAATATTCACTAAATGTGTATCCACACCCCTTGTGTGGGAATGCTACCTAAATACCAATATTCTGAAGAGGGATCAAGCCATATGTAGTTCTTCCACTTGATGTGTTTTATGAAATAGTGTGTATGAAGATGAAAATTCTAAAATTGGGTGTGATTGAGGTGGCTAGGGACTGGTGTATGAATTTGAATAAGCTTGTAATAGTATTTACTAGTTGTATGTAGAGAATAGGAAAGACTACCTAAGTAGTCTTACATGTATTCTTGATTGCTTAGTGATAATCTATAACTTATTCTAAATGATCTTTGAATGGGATTATATAGGGATCTATTGGTCATGGGTTGAATGTGCTTGTATTAGGCCAACAAGGAGAATGATGAATAACCATAAGGAACTAACCATTGGGGCTAAAAATGCACTTGGATAGGAGCACCAAAATAGGACACTAGTGGCATTGGTATTGAATTCCAAGTTTGGTTCTATTGTCTTTAACTAATGAGGTCTAGGGGAATGAATTTGTTATGAAAAGATTAGTCTAGCTAAGCTAGGATTAGGTTTAGAAGGATATGGATGATTGGGAATCAATGAAAAGATGCCTATGAGGTTCATGAGAGAAAGCAAGAGGGACCTATGGGTTAGATGTCATTATCCACACTCGAGTTACCAATTTTCACATTTTATATGACTATATTTACCTCCCCCCCCCATTTATTCTAGTGATGTAGTAAACCAAAACACTAAGATAAAGGAAAAATAGAAATCATACCTAAACTGACCTATAAGGGTGAATCTCATGAAGCTATGTGATGTTGGGTGTGCATAGAGAGAGCATGTTATGAAGTGAAAATATGAAATAGAAAATAAAGAGTAGATCATTTATTACTAGATACATTATATCTAAAATAAGAATGTATAAACATGGATAAGAGAGAGAGGGAGAGAAAGGAATGAATACACCTCACTAGGTACATAAAATAATACAAAACCTATTATGGTGATGAGTAATGTTGGATGATGTTGAACCAAGAGAAATATCATGAATGGATATGAGTGCTCAATTCCCTGAGAGTGGCTCAAGAATGCAAAGGTTAGCCCTTTCAATCCATCATCATCCACTAAGTGAAGCTATATGGTCATGCATGTGTTAATCATGGGTTGAATGTGATCACATTAGGATAATAAGGAGAAAGATGAAGCACCATAAGGAATTGACCATTGGGGATAAAAATGCACTTAGATAGGAGCACTAAAATATGACACTAGTGGAACTAGCATTGTAGTCCAAGTTGGGTGCTATTGTCCTTAATTAATGAGGTTTAGGGGATGGATTTTTCATGACAAGAGCAGTCTGGTTGAGCTAGGATTAGGCCTAAAAGGCTATGGATGACTGGGAATTAGTGAAAATATGCCTATGAGGGTCATGATAGAAATCAAGATGGACCTATGGGTTGCATGCCATTAGCCACACTCAAGTTACCAATTTTCATATTTTATATGACTACATTTACCCCCTCTTTATTTTAGTGATGTAGCAAAGCAAAATACTAGGATAAAGGAAAAATAAAAATCATACCTAAACTTACCTATAAGGGTTAAGGTCATGAAGCTATGTGAAGTTGGGTGTACATAGAGAGCATGCTATGAAGTACAAATCTGAAATAAAAAATAAAGATTAGATCAATTCTTACTAGATATCCTATATCCAAAATAAGAATGTACAAAGCTAGGTAAGAAAGAGATGAAGAGAAAGGAATGAATACACCTCACCAAGTACACAAACCAATACAAAAACTATTATGGTGCTAAGTAATGTTGGATGATGTTGAATCAAGAGTAATATCATGAATGAAGTTGAGTGATCAATTCTTTGAGAGTGGCTCAAGAATGCAAAGGCTATCCCTTTGAATCCATCATCACCCATTAAGTGAAGCTATGTGATCATGCATGTGTTAATAAATGTTTGGAATATGTGTCCAATCCCTCTAAGTAGGTGGCTCAAAAATAAAAAGACTAACTAATCCTTTGGTTCCATCATTTCACTATGAAGTGAAGCTATAAAATGATATCGATATGAAATGTGTGTTGTATGAGATGACTCTTGAATCCCATAAATGCTCTACAATTTGACAATGATGACTTGAGTATCCAAATGTATGATACAAACTAGGCCACTTTTTGGCCACTCTAAAAGGCAGAGATTAGGCTTGTATGAAATCCACTCCAAAACTAGTGCAATAGGCTTATATGAAATCCACTCCAAAAATGTGGAAGTTAAGCTTGTATGAAAACCACTCCAAAATGATGTCAACCACCTATAGATGGAATAATGAACATAATTGATAAGAATGCCTAGATAATATGTTAAACTCAAAAATAAAAGAAGACAAATGTGCCATGCACATTACCCCCAATCATTGGTGTCTAAAACATGGATTTTGATATAAAATTTATACCAACTACTATATATAAAAATGAAAGTGAGAGCCATCATGATGCACATGTTGCCCCTGTATCTATATTCTTTGAGAAAAAGTGTATTAAAAATTATTGATTTTGAACTGATCTAACTATGCAAAATTATAGGTAAACCTAATTTTTAACCTCCTTTTGTAAAGTCTATTTTTTCTACTATTTAGATAGGAGCACCAAAAATAGACACTATAAGTCTTGGCATTGTAGTCCAATCTTTGCACTATTGTCCTAGGCTAATTCTCATGACTATTCTAAAATTATCACTATCTACCTAGTCTGATTTGCCTGGTTTGAAGTTTGGTTGATGTTTTGGGTGTTTTAAAAGATAAAGTTTTTAATGTTAAGAGATATGATCTTTATGACAAAACCCCTATTTATTTCCCTCTCTTTTGAAGGTAGAAATTAAGACCTTGCAATGACTGCCCTTAGAAGAGAGAGCCTTACAAGTGTGTTATGTTATATAGATACATGATATAATAATGATAATTGATAAGATATCTTGAGATATAGCATGGGTTGTGATGAGAGATTGTTAGATCAATAAGGGTATGCATAGATATATATATATATATATAACAATGTAATAGCATATACAATATACTGAACTAGAACTAGAAGTCTGGTTAGTTGTTAGTTATCAAGGAGGGATGGAGTATGCTATCCATTATGGCATCTAAGAAATAAAGAGAATGCATGATGTAGATCATGGCATTATAAATAATTCATAAGAAATCAAGAAATAAGCATATAAGGAAAGAAACAATAAACATACAAGAATGACAATGAAAGAATCACTCAAACTAGAAAGCAAGCATATAAGGCATGTTCAAATGCCACATACACATACAATTGAAACAAAAAAGGTTGGTATGAAAGCCATAATCACATAGAAGAGTACATGCAAAGGACATTGGAAAATGTTCTAATTCACACACAAGAATAGAAGTAAAGGACATTGTAAAATGTTCTAAGGAACATACATGAGACAAAATAGGAACTAAGAAATGCAATCACATCTAGCTCTGCAAAGCAAGGAAGAAAATCTTGTAATACTAAAAATACAATCAAATGTAACTAATGAAAATAATAAGTGAAATTATGAAAGACATGTAGTACAAGACAAGGTATATGATAAGAAATACACAAGTGTTATATACTATTGAGATGTCGATATAGTAATCTATGTAATATAGTAAATAATGTACATCAACCTGATAACTAGATTGTGTGGTGTAATAATGACATAACTTGGATGGTGTTGTCATGTAGAAGATGCCACCAATAGGTATGTATATCAACGTATGTCTCAGATGTAGAAGTAGGATGCCCCCTCAATGGGTAGAGTGAAATAATCAAATATTTAGATATCATTACACACACTAAAATAATATCAAATGAAGCATGGCAATGTAGATAAATTGATAAACAATAGCATAGAATAACAAATGTAAGTCTAACATGGTAGTATAAATGTAAAGCATGGATAATACATATAATCAAAATGTTTTTGATGTTTTTAAATATTTGAATGTTTTTGTATTTTGAGTGTTTTTATATTTTTGAGATAAGATATGTACAATAAATATAGATAAGAGATGATACTAATTGATGAGTCTCATGGGAGACTCCTTATCATGGTGTCCTCTATCAAACAAAGGAATTTTCCATGATTGTGAAACATGATAGAATGGTTGAGAATATGATTTTGAATATTTAGATTCATTGTTGCTATCTTGGAAATCATAATGACCTATATTATTTCACTTATCTTTATCATCTTGATTTTGAACCAATGAAATTCTAGTGTTGAATTTTGTTGTATCTATATATTTTCCTTTGATAAATTATGTATGTGAATGATTTTCCTTAGGATATTAAATAATATCAAACCTTGGTGACAAACATTATCAGCTACTAGAATAAGAGTAGTGATGCCTAAAGCATGCTTTCCCAACCCTTGACCTTGATAATCAAACTATTGTAGATATTATTGACCAAACCCATACTGCTTTGAAAGTTAAGCCTCATTTTGGAGAGGTAGATTTGTATATTTTCCATGCTTTACCTATGCTTGTGGATCTATTTGTTTCTCTAATTTTGTTTTTAATCTTTTTGTTATTATGAGTTATACTTTGGTAACCACTTTTGTACTATTTCTAAATTTAACCCTTTGTGAATGTGTTCCTATGTCACTGTAGATTGCTTGACTGATTTACCTTGTATAGGGTCCTCATTATTAATTATCTATTATATATGTTTGTTCAATTCCAAACATGAATTTGTGTGATGCCCATGCATTATATGTATGCACAATAATATATGGATCTTCTCACTAGATGTAGAGGAGGTAGTTTGATCAATTTAGATTTAATAATTTCCTTTAGTACCTTAATTGAAATCTTAGTTTATCTTTGAATTATTATTGAATCACTAGTTATAAAGTTACTTTGTTTTGATTTTATGTTTTGATATGTAACATTTCTTGTAACCAATTGACTAGGTGAAGGTGCATATACATGATTGGCACTAGGATACCTTGAGGCTTTTGTATTATAATCTAATTTTCCAATGTTGTGATATTTTAATTTAATAGCTGATTTTACATTTGTAAATCTAAAATTATCTTGCTCAGACTGGTGATTTTATCCCTTAGAGTCTTACAAGAGCAAACCTTAGTTTCTTCTAATTAAACATGTAAACACATATGTTTTAGAGGATTTAAAGAAGCTATAGGCTAAATTTATGCATTAGGAATAATAGTATATGATGACTTACCTTTTGTAAGGGTGATATCATGGACCTGGTAAGAGGGAAAGTAGGTATCACCCACTTGGGAGAGAGGAGGAGTAGAAAATTCTTTCCTGTGCATAAGATATGACATTGAAACTTGATAGGTAGTTGTTATCATATAGAGTGGATCCTCTAAGTATGTAAGGATTTTATTCTTGATTGAATTGCACATAATAGAGAGATATCATGTTAAATAATTCATTAGAGTTATAAGTTGTATAACAATATGATTATAAATAATATTTCACATGAGAGATAACAAACAAGGGATAAAGAGCATGGAATTTTGTACTAATGCATAAAAGACTTTGACTTGTAACATGACATTTCTAACATGTGTATCAAGAGAGAGTTTAAAATTATTTTTCATGATAGAGAGAGAGAGTATGCAAAATAAAGAATGAAACCTTGTATTAAAGAAAGGTAAACATTATTTTGAAGGAAAGGGATCTTAAGATTTTTAGAAATAAATTTCTTAATATCATCCCATATTGTAAAAATTAAGCATGAAAGGAAAAGAATGAATATTTGTATTAACATATGGTAAACTTCATAATTCATGTACATGATAATACTAAGTATGGTCTCCTTATTATTTTCTAAAAATTCAAGAAATATGTGCAAATAAGTGAGATCCATTTTTGCTATTATGCAAAATTTGATTTTAAATGTAAGGTGATACCTCAAGCAAACAAATGGACCTAATATATGTAACTAGGGTTTTGAAAAATGATATTTTTCAAATTAATAATGAATTTTAAAATTTAATGCAAATTTTTGATCTAAATATGTAGGTAAAAAATCAAAAAATTATTGGAAAATTATTGGGAGAATAATGGGACCTAGTATGGGAAACTAGGGTTTGAAAGAAAATTATTTTAAAATTACTATGAAATTTTAAAATTTAATTATAATTTTTTATTTCATTATGAAGATAAAAAATTATAAAAATATATCAAAAATTAGTAGAAAAAGTACTATAGGGTTTCTAAGGTTTTTATGCACAAATGAAGTAAGTCGAGTTCACCAAATGATTTAACTATTTTGGGAATATTTATGTATTGCTCCTAATTTAGTTAAAGGGTATAAGTATATATATATATATATATATTCAATAATAAGCTACATATTTATATAAATTTGATTGCGATTTTAACTTTTCTAAAAATAGTAATAAGAGATAGAAAATAAGACTTAGATGGAAACTCATTAAGATGAGTAAGATAGAGTCTAAAATTCACTGTGTAAGACTGGAACACTATCACAAATCAAGATCTGACCTTCATTTTATTATTTAATAAGAGCACCAAAGTAGTACAATAGTGGCACCAACACTATAGTCCACTTCTGCCATTATTTTCTAGGAGACCTGAACTTTTTGGGTTTTGTTCATTGTGTCTCTGTGACCCTACCTATGAAGTTTTGACTACTAAATGCCTATGAAAATAATAGATAATATTGTCTTAAAAATATATAATCCTTTATACTTTTACCAAGTTTGAGAAAGAGGGGGGGGGTTAGTGTGTGTAATATTCAATAAACATATATTGATACCCCTTGTGTGGGCATGTTACCTACATACCAATACTATGAAGAGGGATTAATCCATATTTAGTTATTCCACTTGATGTGATTTATGAAATAGTGTGTATAAAGATGTAAATTCTAAAATTGGGTGTATTTGAGGTGTCTAGAGACTGGTATAAAGATTTGAATAAGCTTGTAATAGTATTGGTTAGTTATATACATAAAAAGAGGGAAGATTGCATGAGTAGTCTTTCTTGTAATCTTGATTTCTTAGTTATAATGCCAACATCTTCCAAATTATCTTTGAATTAACTTATATAGGTATCTATTGGTCATGGGTTGAATGTGCTCACATTAGGCTAACAAGCAAAAGGAGGAGGAACCAGAAGGAACTGACTGTTAGGGATAAAAATGCACTTAGACAAGAGTATTGAAATAAGACACTAGTGGCACTAGCATTGTAGTCCAAGTTGGGTGTTATTATCCTTAATTGATGAGGCATAAGGGGATGTATTTATCATGAAAAGAGAAATATTGTTGAATTGGGATTAGATATGAAAGGCTATGGATGATTGGGAATCAATGAAAAGATATGTATGAGGGTTATGAGAGTAAGCAAGAGGGACCTATGGGTTGGATGTCATTAGGCACACTCAAGTTACCAATTTTCACATTTATATGACTAAACTAACATTTTACAAAGAATGCATAGATTTATATAAACTTTTAAAAATAAGGTCACAAAAGGACAAATGATCCAAACTTGGTCTAACTTAGTCTAGAAATAATAGTTGTATCTCCAAAAAGGTTAGTGCTAAAACTTGGTATAAAATAGTCTAATGTCAAATGTATCACACAAAAGGTCAAGTGGATGAATAAAAATTAGAATTCCAAACTTTGGTAAAAAGTGTTTCAAACAAGTCTAATCTAGGTCTAAAAAAACAAAGGTTGTTAGGTCTTTTAGAAAATAAGGAACAAAATCTAGGCTCAAAGCATTTATTACTAGGTATTTTCAGAAAAAGGAACAAATGCTAGACTTTAAACAAAATGAGGTCTAAAAGGAAAGATATTTAATTTAACAAATTTCAAATATTTTTGACACAAACTAGGCATTCAAATTTTAACACACAAATTATCATTTGGAAAAATACATAGAACATTAGGCACATGGAAGATAGATTACTTACCCAAATTTAAGCATAAAAATAGTATTTAAATCAATCAAGGGAATAGTCTAAGTTTCATAACCCAAAAATGAAAGGTAAATGTCTATGATAAAATTATGTGAGGCATTGGTAAAAACCAATCCATGTTTATATTTGAACTTGTCAAGGCTAACTTTGAACTTAATTTAGAAGACTAGGCTTCTTAAAATAGACAACAATCTAGATGAGAATGAACAACATGATGATACTAAGCATAGATCCAAAAGGCATACTAGTTTTCAAAATTATAATTTGGACATAAGGTAATAAGTCTTTGAAATAATTATTTGAAAAATTGTTTTGTTTCAAGACTCTAAGGCATAAGACTTGGGATGAAATGGGTAGTGTAACTACACCTCTTTCAAGTAAGTGACATACATAAACAAAATTCTAAAAAAATATTAAGTCAAAGGTGTGATGTCAAATGGATATAATAACACTTTTTCAAACAAAAGAGTGATGTGTAAACAAGAATTTTTTTGGACGTGATATGATAAAAAAATAGTTTCAATTAAAAACCATGCTAGTAAAAAGGACAAAATGAAAAATACACTTGATTTTAATATCCTAAATCTTAAAATTGATAAGGTTGTATCATAATTTCAAATTCCATATATATACTTTCTCTTGAGAGGATTTTAAGTTGTTAATCCAAAAAGTAAAATTGAATGAAAATTAGGGTTTTTAGGCTACCTCTTCTCTCAAGAGTTCATAGAATGATATTGAACTTTGGGATACTCATCCTACATTGATAACATGTCTGTAACAAGTGGGGTTATCTAAAATATCAAATTTCATTCATATCTTAATGCTACCATATGTGTGGCAAACACTAGGGAAAAATAACAACATTTGGATCCATGTCAATTGGCTTATTGTGAAAAGTTCTAGTCCTTTTCACAACCACTACATTTATCAATTATTTAGTGTATTATGATGCCTAATTTACCCCTACATTCTGAGACTGAGTACCACTAATGGAGTTTGTTTTAACCACTCAAAACAAGAATCCTACTAGGTCACCCTCAATTTATATACCCCTTCATGAACTGGGGTTGAAACTATGTTGGAAGATGAATTATTGGGTCAACACTTCCCTAGAGAACTTATGAGGATATGATGAACTCCTACCCACAAGCCAAAAATGCATTAACAAAAGATAAGTCTATGGACTTTAGGATCATTTTGGGTCACCCAAATCATATGGATTCTAGGGAGGGACTTAACAAATTTTCTTCCACACTTTTGGATCAAAGTGACAAATTCAAGGAGTGAGCATTTTTTATCACCCAAGTTCCCTAAAGGGGATGGGGGAGAGCATACATGAGACACTCATTTTACTTAAACAAATAAGAATAAAAATGAAAACTCTCATGAGTATTTAACTAAGGTGAGAGTTCATTTTTATAGCACCAAAATGAAATATGCTATGAAGTTTGAGCCCCTTGGCTTTGTTTGTTGATATTTGTAAAAATTTCAAAAATAACTAAGAGATGAAAATAATGAATTACATTTTAAACACCAAATACAATGTGTGTAATATTTAACCATGATTAATATTTACTCTTTCCATGTTAGGATGTGAAAATGGTTATAGGGTTTACCTTCTTATAATCCCAAAATCAAGTGAGAAAAAAACATTTTAAATTTATCTCTCGACTATCTTATTTCTTGTCTCAGAGACTAAATGTCATCAATCCATAGAGATCGATGTTGATTATAGAAATCAATGTCAATTAAGGTAGATCATCAATGTTTCCTATAAAACACATAAAAATAAAGTCTATTTTGATGTAAAATGATTAATAAATTAGATTAAAACCCAAACATATCACATAATTTACAAGAAATGGGTTATATAAACAACATACAGATCATTAAACACAAAATGGAGTCAAGAAAAAATGATTAAAACCATCTATTTTTTACATAAAGATCATGGTCAATTTTTGTAATCCATATTGATACATAAAATTGGTGTTTATCCCTAAAAACTATGACTTGCTCAAAAAAATACATAAAAAAATAAATCTTTTATTTGAAAATTGAATATTTATATGCATCCGCTAGAAAAAATACAACTAGCATATCAATCTCCTTGGCCATTCGGGATGCTTGAAGTCCCACCAAGTGTGCCATGATGTGAATAGGTAATATATAGAGGGGAGTTTAGTTTAGTGTTAGTCCAATAAAACAAATAAAAGTAACACACTAAAATCCTAACACCTCTATCCTAGACACTAGGGAGAGCATAGGTAATAAGCATATAAATGACAACACAACTAGAAAACAAAATACAACACTCTTTTACATTCCTTAGAGCTGTAAATGGATTGTTTAATTTTTGCATCAAGAAATCTTCATGAATGGAGCTTTGTTGGCTTCACCTTTCCTTGGCACCTTGGATTGATTACTTTGATTATCATTTTGGCATGGTAACATTACTTAAAAGGCTTGTTTCTCTAAAAATTATCATTATAAATTTGGCTTATGAGAGATTTTAAGACATTTAGGCATAATAACTTTCCACTAAAAAAACCTTGTATATATAGTCTCAAAAGTTAAATTTCACCAAATATGAGTTAAGGTTGAGTTTAAACATGGAATGGGTCCAAAATAACCCTATGTGAGTTGAGGCTAAATCCAGTTGAGTTAAAATGTGTCATGTAATTATGATTTTCAATTACTAAGCATGGATCTCAATTTAGATGTTTTGGGATATTTTGGAAGAGCTTGACAACTCATAAAGGCAATGATGAAAAGGCTTGATATTTTAATTTTTGGAATTTCTATTTTTATATATTCATTAATTGTAAATGGATAATTAAACTAAAAATTTAATCTTATTTAATTAGATGATTCAATTTGATTAGCATTTTAGTTCTTTTAATATTTAATCAAGTGTCCCACTTAATGAGTCCATAGGCCAAATTGATAACTATTATGTCACAAATTGATTAGGGATGAATTTGTGAGGGTTATTATTTTATATGGGATAGTAACCCAAATAGGGATGCCTCAACATGATTCTAAGCATTAATAAATGATGTACAACTAAAATTGGGACATTTAATGATTCTTAGGCTTAATTGGCAATGTTTGGTGGAAATCAATCTAAAGTCTAGTCAAAAGCCAGTTGTCACTAGAATTGGGTGTTTACAGTTACTACTATTTGTGAAGGCATTTCAATATATAGGCACAATAACATCCTAAATAATGAAAAAGGTTATTAAGAACAAAAAAATAATGATTGAAGAAGAAGCTCCAAATAACATTTGAGAAGCTTATAATGATGCCCTCTCGAGGGAGTGGCTGACACATATGATTGATGGATTGTCCCTAAAAAAGAAATAAGAAGAATGAAATTAACCTTTGGGTAAGATTAATCCAATTGATATAATGCTTGCATGAATTGAATAAAAAAGTAATAATTTACCCAAAGGTGGTTATAATCATTAATAAAGGTTGAGACATTGATTTGCCTAATGGTGGTTACAATCATTAGCATAGGTGCATGCCCTTGTAAGGTGGATGAGTCAAAATAATTATTTTCCCATAGGTGGTTATAATCATTAAGATGACCTAGATTAAATAATGATTTTTTGTTGGTCCCTAATATGGCAGATTGGATAATATAACACAAGGATATAACCTGTCATATAGATCAAAGGTGAGTGGGTACAAATGTAGATGTGATGGTCTAATGACTAAAGAAGCCAAAAATAACCATGAACATGAGGATGCACAAATTGATGAAATAAATTATTGGAATAATAAAGGTGGTTAAGTTAACCCAAGATACATCATGTATCTAAGTGTTGCTTATATAGTCTAAATAGACCTTAGGATAATGTAGGTCACCCAAATGTAGAAGAAAATGGAATGATAAATAGGAAAATAAGAATTGATCAATTTGAATGATTGATTTTTACCTTCCAATTCAAATATGATCATTATTATTAGTATTGATACAACTAGAATGGTGAAGGGGTTGATTTGATCATGGAGTGTGGGAGTATTTGCCAAGGTGAATTAGGAGAAGTTTATATGACACCATTGATTGTAATATTTCACAAGATCATTTTTTTTGTAACACATGACACTATGCACCATGAAATAAAACACCATGATGAAAATTTCATAATGTGTATAAGGACTCACTCTTGATTCAATAAACAATTATAAACAATGCACCAATGATAAAAACCATGATGACAATGCTAATGTATAAATATGGATAGACTCAATAATAATGCACAAGGAATAACCCAATGAACACATATATATTGAGTCAAGGCAAAAAAATGAAAATAAATAAATAAATAAATAATCAAACAAACACTTAGAAAACTAGAAAGTAAAAGCACTAAAAAGAATCTTGTCATCAACCAAGTCAATACCTATACATTAAGGCTCAATATAAGGATAAACATGTAGTGCCCCCAAGCAAAGATACATGCAAAGGGAAGGTCACACATCCAATGGTAGTGGAATGTACTATAACTAACAATGGATTTGCCATAGTAGGGTGGATTGAGGATGACTGACTATGTTTAGATAGGACAAATATTTTTGGATTTTGAGGCTTTATATCTCTCTAGGAGATGGTAAGCCAATTTTTCTAATTTTTAAGATTTTGAAATGTTTAAAACCTTTTTTAGAAAATTTTAAGTATCTCAAATTGATTGATAATTTTGAGACAAAAAATGGTCTAACTCGTAAAAAAATGAGACGATGGCTTAGGTTTCTCACAAAATGGCAAGGGCATACAAATTTAAAATGCTCACAAAATGATGAGGGCATTAAAAAGGGGGTGGCAGGGCTGACCTCAATGGGAATCGATTGCTACCTACATAGTTCCATTAAGACCTTAAGTCACTATTGTTATTCCTACACAAAAGGTAGTGAGATTTGACTAGGTAGCCACAAGTTTATAAATCTAGGAAAATGGAAAGGAAAATGATAATAGTAATGACAAGGTCATGTGGAAATGCATGGTAAGGGTGGTGTTCCTAATTTTACCATAGGTGATTATAATTATTAAATAATGACATAGGTTAATGATACTAATGTTCCTATAGGTAGTTATAACTAGTAACATAAGGTGGAATATTGATTTTTCCAAAGATGGTTATAATTAGTAACACCAGTCAATCATAAATAAAAGATGTAATTGCTAGATCCACTATCATGCTACTTTCATATACTATTGTTTGAACACATAAATATAATTTTTTTGAAAATGGAATATAATCCCCTTATGGAAGGTGTCATAAGAACCAATGGAACCAAAGTCAAAAAGATGAGGTAAGAGTGGCAAAAACAAATTTGGTCAATAGTGAAGGTATGGTAGGATGGTCTATGATATGAAATTACTCAAGGATGGTGATGTTATGACAATTAGATATAATGGCAATAGATTTTCCCCCAAGTGATAATGTAAGGTAAATGGTAGGGTATGAAACAATGGTAAGGCAAATGAAAAATGAAAAAAGGAAGGTAAATATTTCTTGTAAGGTAAATGTTTCTATTGTTCCTATTGATGTGGAAATGCACATCCTAGTCAAGACATAATATAACCAAAATAGTCAATCATGTAGATAGCTATCCCAGACTCCTTTTGAATAGTTTCTCTATCAAGAACTTGATAAAGATTTATAATTTAATAATTTTGTTTTGATCTTCATTCATCTTTGAGTTTATTTCCTTCAAAATTTGAGACAAGGTGTCTTTGTAGCTTCTGTAAAGGAAAATGTGACCAAGGATGGTAAATAAAAACAAATATTTGATGATAGGTCTAATTTGTCAATGTAAAGGTGGATGATAATGGAATGTATAATGGTTAAGCAACAAATGAAGATCAATATTTTAAAGCATATACAATGTTGCTGATTTTATATTTGAAATATTTTTTGTTGTGGTAGGGCCAATTTTTTTAATCTCATCTCAATAGGACCATCAATTTTTGTTGTTGTTTGGGACTAAGAGTAGCTACCATATAATTATGTTTTATATTGTAATTTGTATTAATTTTGTCTTTAATAATACCTTCATCAAGTAATGAATAACTATTGTGGTCAACTATTGGAGCCTCGATGAAATTTTCACTAATTAAGTTATCTTTATTGTCCTATAGCACCTCTGAGAAGGTTTCACTAAGGAAAGTTGAATTTTGACTTTGATTATCTTTCAATGCCTTAAACAAGGTTTCACTAGGAGATTTTTCCTCTTATGAATGAATTTGGTCTTGGTCCCCTTGAAATTTATATAATTGATATGTCACCATGGATGTAGTTCAATAAGGTATGATAATTTTAGTCCCAATCGACACTTGTGGGAGGTGGAATGTAAATATAATGTCTAGTTTGGTTAGTTTTAATGGCATGTGAAATGGTAATATTATGGAAAGAGGCATCAAAATCTTTATAGAAGATATTAGGATAACTTGTGTTGATACTGAAGTAATCACCCTAAAAAACATGGAAAGATCAAAAATATATTCAAATTGATTCGAAAGGTATGCATAACCAATATTGTAACAACCATGAATGTATTTTGATTCTAAAGCTAAGTTTGAAACAAAGGACTTTGAATCCTATGTAGATACTAATGTTGATTCTACTTTTGATGTTAAATTTGATGTCAATTTAAGAATAAAACTTAACTTCAATGTTGATTATTCATCTAATGTGGATGATGCTATAAGGATGTCTTGTTGATTATTTGGTATTGGACAAGTAACAATGTATGATGGAATAATGGGCTCCATAGACACTATTTTGTCAAAGTGAAACTACTCAATGAGGGGTAAAATCTCAAGAGACAACTCCATAGAGACTAACTTATCAAAGGGAGGCTCTTTAAAAATAAGACAATGGTCAAGATAATGATTTTGGCAAAGGTGGTTATAAGCATTAATAAGTGACTCAGTAAAGATTGTCTTATCAGAGTGAGACTCCTTGATAATAGGGATAGTATCAAAAGGTGATTCATCACAAGTTGACTCATCACAAAAAGGTGTTTAAAAAAAACATCATGGATTGGTTGGTTCTATTTACCTTGGTTTACAAGTAGTTGTAAAATATAAATTTTGAACACATCTTGGTCTTTGAATGATTGTCTCGATTATGGATCAAAGACTGGAAACAATTTATTAAAGTTGAAGAAGGTAGGTAATTAATGAAGAATGATTATTGTTTGGATAATTAACTCTTTTTAAATATGCACATATAAGATTGGCTTAGCAAATATTGATTGCTGGTATAGGATGGTAAATATGATATGTCTAGTCATAATTGCACAAACTTTTTGGGATAATGAGATTACATACTTGGAAGGGCCTAGAATGGTAATGGAAGGTAATTACAAATTTTGTTTATTATCATGAGTCAAAGGATGCAGTCTTAGTATGGTAATGGTAGGGTATTTTGAAGCTTGGTTATTGTCATGAGCCAAAGGATGATGTCCTATAATGGTAATGGTAGGGTGTTGCAAAGCTTGGTTTTTATTATGATCCAAAGGTCAAGATCTTGAAATGATAATCCTTAGGCACTGTGAATCTTAGTTTCTATTGATATCCAAAGCATGTGGTCTTAGAATAGTGATCCTTGGAAGTTGTAGAGCTTGATGGATCATGCAGACCATAAAAGGCTTAATGGTATAGGTAGCGGATCAGGTACCATTATCATTGAAAGGGAAAACTTGATATGTTAATAAACCCAAAGAAGGTGTCACCAAATATTGTAATTGAGTATCTTTGCATTATTCTCCATATTGATTATTGTACAGTGGATAAGGATCCATCTCAAAAACAACATTGTCACCTTAGGGATCTTAACCAAAGTCATCTTGTGTGACCACATTACCATAACCTATATTTTACTTAGATATATTATGAGTGTAAATATCAAATTCAATGAATAATGTTCTGTGAAGAAGTCCTAAAGTTATAAAAAATCTTAAAAATAAGGTCCCAAAAGAACAAATGTTCCAAACATGGTCTAACTTGGTCTGGAAACTAGAGCTTTATCTCCAAAAAAGTCAATGCTAAAACTTCATCTAAAATAGTCTAACATCAAATGTCTCACACAAAAAGGTCAAGTGGATGAACAAAAATTAGAATTCCAAACATAGGTAAAAAGTGTTTCAAACAAGTCTAATCTAGGTCTAAAGAAATAATGGTTGATAGGTATTTTGGAAAATAAGGCACAAAAGTTAGGCTCAAAGTAAGTATTTATAGGTCTTTTTGGAACAAGGCACAAAATCTATACTTTAAACAAAATCAGGTATAAAATGCAAGAGATTTAATTTAACAAATTTGAAACATTTTGACACAAACTAGGCATTCAAATTTTAACACAATTTATCATTTGGAAAAATAAATGAAATAATAGGCACATGGAAGATATACCACTTCCCCAAATTTAGGCATAAAATAGTCTTAAATTGAGCAAGGGATTAGTCTAAGTTACACAACCCAAAAGTGAAACGTAAATGTCTAAGCCAGATTTACATGAGGCATAGGAAAAATCCAATCAATGTTTGGATCTGAAATTGTCAAGGCTAACTTCAAACTTAATTTATAAGACTAGGATTCTTAAAATAGATAAAAATATAGATAAGAATAAGTGACATGATGGTACTAGGCATAGATCCAAAAGGCACACAAGGTAACAAGTATTATAAACCATTTGATTAGTGTAATGATGCTATCATACTCTAAAGGTATGACAAATGGTTTGTTTCAAGACTCAAGGCAAAAGACTTGGAATGAAATGGGTATTGTAATGATGCCCCTTTCAAGAAAGTGACACACACAAACAAAATTTTGAAAAAATATTAAAACAAAGTTTTGATGTCAAATGGATGGTATAACACCTCTTCAAACAAATGAGTGGTGTACAAACAAGACTCGTTTTGTATGTGGAGTGATAAATAAATAGTTTCAACTCAAAACCATGATAGTAAAAAGGATAGAATGATCCTCCATGCAAACTATTTGATTAGCCTCCTCCATGTAAATTATTATATACATGATTAATTCATACTAAATAGAAAAATTCAATCCATTCACATACCTTGTAGTAATCTACACTTCTACTTCACCATACCTCACTCATTTGGAAAGCTTATAAAACTCATATGTATACTCTCATATATTGTGATAATTTTTCCTTAAATTCTATAATTTTATGCATAGGGTTTGTGAATAATACAAAAAATTAAATTTATCCCTCATATTTGTTTGCATATTTATCCACATGATCATATTCTCTTTAATATTTATTCATCTCACTTTTTATATGTGATCACACAAAATAATTTCATGAACCTTCAATTTCATTCATGCAAACTTTAATTTATTATGTTCTCTTAAAGTTTTCCATTTGAAAAAAAATTCCATGTTTCTTTATCCAATCTATCAACTCATCTATTTTCAAACTCCCTTCATCATTTGGAATGTCAACCTTGATTCCTTCTTTCCTTCTTGTAAAATCCTAACCATCCTCTCTTCCATTTATGGTGTTTTTCTCAATATTCTTGCTTTCTTAATTTTATTTTCATGATCTATTTATACATCTATTTCATCTTCTACTTGCCTTTGTATTTAATTTATGACAATTACAATTAATTTTTCCACTTTCCTCTATATCTCTTGCATAGTCCTATTCATCGGACCAATTCCTCATGGCATATTTACACATGTCATTCAATCATAAAAAAATATCCAAAAAAATAATTTAAAAACCCAATAAAAAACCAAAAATATTAACACATTTAGATTATTTTGATATCATATATGAATCTGTAGACTGGCTAAGTAAATATCAATAGGCATAAAACTTAAAAAGTACAAGAAAACAATCTTATATATTGATTCTTATTGAATGAATAAAACATTCAATAAGATTATTTAAATAAATATCAATTCAAAATTCAAGTTGACATGTATAATTAAAAAAACTAAATAAATTAAAAGCTACCTAAAGCTAACTGAGCCATGTTAATTTTTACGAATTACTATTTTTAGTAACATTTATCTTCTAGCAAGTTTTCAAATGCTATTTTTCATATGTCTTACATGTAAGTTCATATGGGTATAAAAGCATCCACATATCCTTCAAAAAATAAAACTAACCTAATAGATGAATTTAAACTCAATTTTAGGTCCATATACAAAAACATTCTATTTTTAAAAAATGGACAAATCCTAAGAAATATATTAAAATGCATTTTCAAACCCTTAGATGGCCATGTATGGCCTCTAAAAATTTATGATAATGTCTCTAACTAGAGAGGGTGGGTTATGGATGAATTTTAAAAATTCATACCTTTATTTTTCATGAACAAGAGATTAAACACACTTACAAATCAAAATTTATGGCCTCTAGAAGATAGGCATCTACATCACATAAGTACTAAAAGAAACATTTTATCCTTTTGTAAAATATGATTACTAATAAATATGGTTCTCTTCATTGTGACAAGACATAGATAATTTTTTTTAATAATATATAGATTCTTTTCATACTTTATTTTCCAAACTAGGTATTGAGGATTCCTACAAAAACCTTGTTTTGAATTATTGGTTAAGATTTAAACCATATATCCATTAAGACATGGATTTCCTAAAGATATCTTCAATTAGATAAGCCTACATATTTTCATACAAGTTTATAGTAAAGTCCAAGTTCAAGACTAAGATGAAATATTCAAAGTCTTACGATCAAAAATAATCTAAGCCTCCCAAATATAATTATATAACTATAAGCACATCTCATTACCATCATTAAAATAATAAATAATTATTAAATGACTATAATAAAAAAAAAAACAAGTAAGTGGTGTTTAATTCCAAACTCTAGTAGTTATAACAATGAGGAATGTTTCACTAGGAAAACTCTAATTGAATAACTTAAAGTATTGTTTATAAAAACTATGGAAATATATAAGGTTAATTATATAATTAAATCTAAACTTAATTCCATGTTTGGTCTCACAAACATCTCTACTCTTGATGAAATAAAGGAAGAAAAAATAATTACATTATAAAAAAGGATTAATTATCAACTATTAAACTTAATTTTTTTTAAATTAGTTCACATATTTTACTTTTCATTGAAACCTCATGCACACCTATACTCCATTTGTATTTTTCAATGCATGATTGGAGAAACATGTCATATACTGGTATAAATTATTTTTCGATATTGATCCCCTCCAATATATAGTGCATTATGATATTTCATTATATTATATATATTTTATTTTTTACATAGGAAACCATATATTTATCATTGACATAAATTTTATGAGGAAAATCCTAAATATTCATTGATAGATGTTGGTGATAAGAGATTATTCATACTATATTTAAGATATTAGTCTTTAGCATCAAATGGTACAAGAAAATTGTCACTTATTATATATATATATATATATATTTGATGGTAAGATCTAAATATAATAACATCCTTGTGGAACCAATTGATAATGATATTAATCTACTAGTATGAGGATCCTAAATATTGAAAAACAAGTTTGAAGAATACAAGGATATATTTTAGTCACCAAAGGAAGTTCTTACACACTAATAAATGAAAAATTATTTATTTTCTTCATAGAATGTGCATATATAATACTTATTTGTACTACATATTATTTATATATAAAGGGGAGATTAAGTGGTAGATACTTGAAATTATGGATAAATAACATGTAACTCATAAATTGTTGCCTTCTACTAGCCAAATTATGATTATGAAAAATAACAATGAAATATGGGATTTTGTATTAATTTTAAGTATATATATACAATACCAATATGAAGAAATATTATATTTTTAGAGGATTTAAGATTATTTGGACTAGATTTTTGGTTCAAAAGTATTCACCAATATTAGTCTTAAGATTAGATATCATGATAGCCCTATGAAATTTACAAACATCTATAAGACAACATTAAATGAAAAATAAGATATGTTTGAATGGTTATTCATGACCTTAAACTTAAATAATATACCAAATACATTTATGAAGATGATGAATTACATTCTCAGGCTATTTTAAACCTCACTCTTTTTATTCTATCTTGACGAATTACTAATACTCAAAATAATAGGGTATGAACATTTGTAGCACATATCAAGTACTTGAAACTTTTTTGAAGGATAAATATTATGATGAATTTTTAAAATTATCGTGTTACATGTGAGAGATACAATAGAGAGGATACATAATATATTTACTTTGAGTGCATGTGGAATTGACCATGATTTGAGTCATTCAGGGATGACCAAACCTAAAGGATCTAACAAATATCTACAACTTCATGGGACTAGTAAACTTATAGAATAAATTTGTACTTGGTTTTATCCTATGAATTGTAATTTGATTTTTTTTAAAGGTGACACTAAATCAAAATTTATTTAGTTATATAGAAAATATAAAACATTAAAGGAACTAAAATGTATAAAATATTTTAGATGAGTATTTAGATTAATAAATCTTCAACAACCATCTGAGATTGAGATTGATGCATCATACTATAAAATTAGAGTAGTCCTGAATCAATAAGGTCACTTAGGTTCTTACCATAGTGAAACCTTTAATGCACTAATAATAAACTATAATAAATATGGTCATGAGATTTATGATTTTGTTTAGGCATGTATGCATTTGAATCATTATATCTTGACCAAGTAAACTATGGTCAACTAAAATAAAAATGAATTAAAGTTATTACAGAATAAGAACAAGTTACAAAAATAGTGGTATTATAAATAATCTTATTATATTAAACATTTACATATGAAAATCAATCATGAGAAGGGAAATTCCAACTTAGTCATAGGTTTTCTTAGCCCTCCATTAGTTCAATATATTCTTTTGGTACTTGAGGATATGGACATGAATTCATCTCAGTCAAAATTTTATCTAGATATGATAGAATTATTAGATATCCATCAAGAAATAATTGATGGTAAATTAGTTTTAAAATTTTACTCACTATATGGAATCATATATTGCCTTTGACATGTGATTTATACATGAGGTTGAGAGGCATAAAGTAACATGGGATGCTCATTTTAGAAATGTTTTGGGACACTTTAGTGTTAAAGATGTTCTTGTAGTGTTTTATAAGTATTTATTTTGGCCACATATTAGTTAATATGTTTTAAAATACATCAAGTCTTCTACCACATATACTTTAACAAAAACAAAGGTTTTTACACACCTCTTCCAATTACAATGAAAGAGTGGGAATATGTTTTCATGGAATTTATTATAATATTTATTTACAATAATGGAATAAAGATTCAAATATATTCTCCTATGATAAAGAGATCTCTATAAATTAGAATAAATAAGGAAACATGAATTAAATGATATAATAATAGATGATTTGGGAGAGCCTTTCTCATTAAAATTTCTACCCTTAATTTAAAAGGTCAAAATATTTCATCCTAATTAGGTTATCATAAATAAATAATGTTAACTTATAAATGAAATATAAAGGATATTCACTCCATTCCATTGCTTTGTTACTCATTAGGATATATAGTGTTAAGGGTGAAATGTGTGACTCCCCTAATAAAACCATATAAGGACTATTTTAGATAATATGGACTTATCAATAGTCCAAAATTTTGAAAACTATCATAAATAAATTGGATTGTATCAAGATTAAGTTGGACTTATTACAAATAAAGCAGATCTATCTAATGTATTTTTTAAAAGTCCAAATTATTTAAAATGATAAAAAATAATTAGTAGTTAAAAAATATCATAAATAAATTAAACTTCATCAAGAATTAGTTGGAATTATTACAAATAAATCACATCTATCTAATGTATTTGTAATCAGTCTAAATTATTTAAAATAATTGAAAATAATTAAGAATCATTTTTTTAAACTATAAGAAATAAAATGGACTATATCAAGAATTGATTGGACTTTTTAAGTATTATTTGGACTTATTACAAATAAATCACATCTATCTAATGTATTTATAATAAGTATAACTTATTTAAAATAATTAGTAATCAATTTTTGGAAAATTATCAAACATAAATTGGACTGTATCAAGAATTACAAATAAATCACATCTATCTAAATTATGTATTTAAATCACATCTATCTCAATTATATATTTTTTAATAATTCAAAATTATTTAAAAATATTAGAAACAATCATTTAAATTTCAAATATGCTCATCTTTCACCTCAGCTAAAGTAAATTAAGCTTTATCAATAATTAAATGGACTTATCAAAAATAAGTTGAACATATTACAAATAAATCACATATATCTAAATGTGAAAAATAATCAAAAGGACCATGGTATTTTTAATATATTCAATCAAATTTATACAATCATTCAAACTAGTTCATAGACCATGAATTTATGTATAATAAGTCTAGGCAGTTTATTTATTAAGGCCAAATAATTCATACATCAATCAAGTGCTTGAGAGATATGTGATTTAAATCACCTCTTAATGTTATATTATTATATTATTAATATAATCTCCCTAATAGTCAAGTTACCAATATTGTAATGCATGATACAATATTGGGTGCTCATGTTGTTCGATACTTTTGTTTGGATTGGTCAATCTTATGCACATCTGAGTCACTAAAATTGTGTCATGTGGCATAATACTAGGTTCTTGGATGAAGTGTAATTTTAAAAACTAAAAATTCAAAGACCATTTGTTTATATAGAAATGATAAATAACAAATCTTGATGTGCAAATGTCAAAGTGAGACATTACGAGGTGTAAACCCTGAAGACCTTTTCACAAACATAGGAATGTTGCAGTGTATTTTGTAATTCACATTAATCAAAGTGTAAATTCTAATGTGAAAATTTTGAAGATCATTTACCAAAGACCATTTTAAAATATGTAAAATGTGATTTTTAATTTGAAAAACTAAAAATCTGAAGAGGTTTTCATGATTTGCAAGATGTGATCTAGCTATTTGGAATACACAAAATCTGAAGACCATTTTGAAACACAAAAATGTGAAGTGGATGCTATAACTATCAAATGCTATTAAATAGATGCATAGTTATCAAAATACTAATTTTTTGTATTAGAAAATATAAAATGCAAATTTTGAAGTGTATTTTCTTGGACCCAAAATTTGAAGTGTCACTATAAATAAATAAAATAATAAAACATTATACATTCCAAAAAAAATGGACTAAATTTTGAAACAAACTATTCATATTTCTCATTATAAAAACAAAGAAACACCATTTCAAATTTTCCAATGTCACGAAAGAAAATAATATTTCCAAATCCTTTTTAACTATTTTTGAAAGTACCTAGTGGGATAATGAGTTCAAATAGTATGTTACAACATGTTTCAAAAAATCAGTGAGAACAAGTTTATGACCTCTCCAATTTTTATTTGGTTTCAAAGTATAGATGATACTATATATGAGTATGGATGGTGAATATGTATTAGTTAGTTTTGGCTTCCATTTCTTGTCCAAACATCCTAAATAAATTTCTACTTCTTATGTATCTTTTTTACCTATATGAACTAGGCTGAACCAAGATACATTGACTCTTCATTCTATATATCCATTTTTTCATATTATCTCAATATTAATTTTATCTCTAGGAACCCATAATATGAGGTCTACTCCTGTAGAATCATTAGGTCTAACAAATAACATATTTTTGATTTGTACATATTGAGCTAGATTAAATGCAATTTTTATTTTTTTATTCTTGGACCAACATATGTATATTTAAATGCCACTCCAAAATCAAGGGTGATATCATGAACCATTTTATCAAGATCTCTATGCAAGGGTATGTCATGATGAGTTCTAGGAAAAAAATCTCTTGTATATTCAACTTCAAAATGGAACATTTCTTATTTCATTATGCCTAGATGTTTTGGAAATAATATGATAGATCCTTCTACCTCTATTTATGTTCAAACCATATTCATTGAATTGTTGTACATAATCAAATTATATTTTATTTATTTTTCACCTTTTTAATGCTTCTATCTAAGACATTTCCAAAAATGGAATCTTGTGACATTTTTATATTTTTCAAGTCTTTGAAAAGTATTTGTATCAGATTACCTTTTTGAACATTTGGCTCATCATTTTCTTTTGTTCCCCATAATGTAATAAGGGGGGACCAATTTCTATCTCTTATAGATATTTTTCAATGCATAATGGGCTGACCTTGATCCATGCATAGAATAAAGTATTGACCTTTTTAAAATCTTAATATTTCATTTCTTTACTTCAATTGTTAACTATTAACATAGTCTTTAAAATCCATGACTTTTTCAACCAAATATGGCATGAATTTTTTTGTATTTTCACATGTCCTATAACTGTCCATCATATCTAACACACTCTATACATCTTTCACCTTTATACATTCAGATAGGTTTCCAAATGTGTCATCGATGTCCTCATGGGTATTTCCTATAGGGAGAAATCCAACCTTGACATCAAGGAAAACATTGTTATAGACAAGGATAGAAACATTATAAAATAAACCTATACAAAAAAACATGATTTTATGAATTTATAAATGTAATATTAGTTCCATATATGGCTTGAAATTTTTTAAATATAATTATGGATGGTAGTACCTATTTTTATTATCCCCACAATATTTTTCTAGTTAAGTATATAGCTTATAAGGAAGTTTATTGAAAGCACCAATTGATTATGTTTTTTCTATGTATTTTTTGCATTCATGGTAGCATTTATTAGACAAAAGTGTATCATATAATGGATATTTTGAAGATCCAGGTTTATATAGTAAAAATTGATAAGTATATAGCATTGTTGTTTCCATATCCTTGAAACACTTATTTAATGAGGTGATAGTAAAGATAGACCCTCCAAGAGCATACAATAAAAAAATACACATATCCACCTTCACTATGACTATGTGTTATAATGTTTGTCATTAACAACTCTACTATTATGTAAATAACTACTTTTATTTTTGTCATTATCCTTGGTACAAATGTTTTTGGATATTCCACCTTGTCATGAATGACACTAAGGCATTCTTCAGGGTATTGCTTTGACATTCATTTATGTGTGTATTATATTTATCTTATAGAAAGTATCTAATTTCAATGCATCATGAATTATTGATTGATATGATCTTCATGGCCTCTAGAAGGGGAACCAAATAATTTTTGTTGAGTCAATAAGATGCATGTTTTTCACCTAGTAAAGTCATCAGATGTGGCAATGGTTATATCATAAAAATTAGCTCTCCACATGTTATTGAATTTTGGTTCAAATATTGGCTCATATTCCATATCTTCTCATTGTGCATTGATGTGGCACCTCATAAATTATTGAGTGAGATATGATGGAATATGTTGAACATTTTATTATGAGTCATCTATATCTATCTAACATGTTAGTCATGGAGAAACATCTACAAAATCATCTACCAATTGGTCCAACAAATCTTTAGTTGTAATTGTATTTTTTGTGGATTTTAATGAAATCTCCCTATATGGAATGAATTTCATTCCCCATCTTTGTGATAGTTTTGAATGTTAAAAAATCTACTTCTCTTCAATCCATATTTTTTAAGCCAAGCTTCCAAATAGATCTTTGTACCCTAAGAATCAATGGTAATTTTAATTTTACTTTTCTTAAATAAAATGGTAAAAAGGGCATCTAAGATAGGTTGCCTTCTTTTTGTTATGGTGGAATCAAGCAACTCTCTCCTTTTAGATTTGAGCATCTCAAATGAAAATCTTGATTAAAAACATTTTTTGGTACAACATTTATCTACATACATTTTTTTAATCTCACTATCTATGCTTTTAACAAAATCCACTTGGGTTAGTGAAGTATTTAATTGATTTATTTTTCAGCCTGATTAGTTTTAGGCATGAGTTAAGTTTTTGGGATACCTTTCTTCTAGGAATGTCAAGAAAGGAGTGACTAAATTATCCACTACATCCCAAATATGGTAAATAAATTTATCTAAATTCAATGTCCACTATCTTGTTAGAAGGCCATCTAATGATAGATGTTTTAGTCACCTCTATACTACAAGTCTCATAATGTTATATAACATGCCTTATGTAAATTCCTAATTCATTTTCTAGCATTGGGATAGGAATGAAACCAAAATAGTTGTGAAAATTAAACATAACCAAAAGCAATTTTTTCATCATTTGCAAGAGTTTTACATTTTTTACTACAAATGTACCCTTTTCCCAATATTTTTTTAGTCTATTTAATGTGGTATGTTCATTGATATATTGAACCAATGAATCTAGGCAAGTGTTTTCTTGTTAAAATAGTTGTATATTTAAAACTAAACAAAAATTATTTTGTATTTATTCCATGTCATTCTTTATAGAAAACTTTTATATGACATGTTACATCATTATTGTTCTCTATATAGTAAAACTATCAACTACATCCCTAAAATTATCCATAAAAGCTGCAAGAAATGGAAGTGGCAGAGTTAGATCAAAAGCTTTAGTCAAAATAGTACTTACACATTCAATACGTATTTCCTCATTGTGACATGCAGAAGTGAGATTTATGGATTCTAGAGATTCAACATCTAGACCCACAAATTTGTGTATTCTTCCTTCACCAATGACCTTACCATTATTTAGGAGAAAAACATAGTCTCCACTTTGGAAAGCCATTGTCATATGATTTTTTGGCCTAGACATTTGAAAAAGACATGAAAAGAGTTGTTAATCATGGTATTTATATAATCAGTCCTATTTATACCTATATGTAGGAGATAAATCTATATTTATACCACAACATAAGCATGAAGATATGTTAAAACCTAAAAATGTTAAAAAGGTAATGTATAACTCTTTTTTTAATGACATAATTTATGTCAATCCAAAAAAATAATAACTTTTAATATCATATAATGCATACTTGAATCCTCATTTAATCCTACTTTTAAGGTATCTCATAAGAGATACCTTTCAAACATGCATAAGAGTGGAATAGTTGCATAGAGAAAGCTATCTAATTAAGTCAACATTCAACCATGTATTTTATTAGTATACAAAATGATATTGAGCAATGGGGGTTTTGAGAAAAATTATGGAAAATGATTAGCTTCTTCTATTTTGGGATCCTGGATGTGATTTGAACCTTTGTAGTGAACCAAATATTTTGAAGGTATCTCCTAGGAGATACCTTTCAAACATGCATAATGGTACCTTTGAAGGTTTTACAAGGCCCTTCATGGTATGTTTGAAGGTAGTATTAGGTGATATCATGAAGGGCCTTGTAATACCTTCAAGGGTACTTATGAAATTAATATTAAGACTTCATTTTTGAATATATAAGGACACCCATGAATCTATGACATTTTAACACTCAAAAAATATTTCAAGTTCATCGGGTGAGTGATTCTCCCTAATTATGTCAAGTGTATCCATCTCATTTACCTGAAGACTAATAGATTTAACTTAATGTAAAAAATACTTAGGAAAGTGGGAATCAAGATCATGCTAAATTCCATCATCTTGATCACCTAGAGACTGACTCAATGAAAGTCAATGTATGAAATCTCTCAGGAAAGTGACTCAGTGTGATCCTATAAAGTGGAACCATCCTATGAGTCTGATGCAATCAAAGTGTAACCATATTATGAGTTCAATGAAATAAAATTATCACCATCCCATGAGTTAATTGAAATTCAAATATAAAAAATAAAAGAGAGGATCCAAAGCTACTGACACCATTAATTCACATGAATTAAACAACATTACATTCAATTAGGCAAATCTAATGAATCTAAAGGAAATATATGCAATTTGTAGAGGCAATTACACTCATATTACAATCAAACTAATAAATTGAAATCTTGAGTTTGAACCCTCTTGAACTAAAAGTTTCACAACTAGATAATCATGGCCTCCTCATGTCAGAGTTCACCTCCTCCATATATGTATTCAATTGTAGGAACATCACAATATACTGACATAGTGTTTAATGAAGTTGCCCTCCAATAATTAATAGTTGAAAATTATCATAAATAAATTGGAATTTATCAAGAATTACTTGGACTTATTACAAATAAATCACATCTATCTGATATATTTGTAATTCCAAATGTTTTAAAATAATCCAAAATGATTAAAAACTAGTTAAACACATTACAAATAAATCACATTTACTAAATTTGTAAAATAGTAGAAGGCTCGTGGTCTTTATAATATCTTCAATTGAATTTATAGGGTAATTAAAACTAGTTCATAGACCATTAATTTATAGATAATAAGCGTGGGTGGTTTATTTATTAAGGAAAAATAATTCATACATCAATTAGGCACTTGGGTGATATGTGATTTAAATAACCTGGGATAACTAGGATGTCATATGTCAGTGGTTGATTTGATCATGAACCATGTGTTTAATCTAAATAAAGTGACATCCCCATTATCTTCAAAGTTTATATTGTATTTTTGTACATGCCACATGTTTATCATATGTGTTCTATTATTATATTATTAATATATTCTCCCACATAGTCAAGTGACTGAGATTATGATGTGTGTCACAATATCATGTGCTTGCATTGTTTGGGACTTTTGTTTGGATTAGGCATCCTCATGCATAACTAATTCACCAATATTTTTCCATGTGGCCCAATATTGGGTGCTTTTATAAATTTTAATTTGAAAAACTAAAAAGCTAAAGACCATTTGTTGATACACAAATGTCAAAGAACAAATCTTGATGTGCTAGTGGGACATGCCAAGGAGTAAACCTCGAAGACATTTTTGAAAACATGAAATATGTTGAAGTGTAGTTTTAAATTCATAAAATATAAATTTTAAATTATAATGTGAAAATTATGAAGACCATTTTTAAGGATGCAAAATATGAAGTTTAATTTGAACAATAAAAAATATGAAGAGGTTTTCATGATTTACAAAATGTGATTTGGATATTTAGAATATGCAAAAGATGAAGACCATTTTAAAACAAAAAAATATGTTGTGGACATTCCAACAGTCAAATTCCATTAAATAGATGTATAATTCCCAAAATACTGAATTGTCATAGTAGAAAATATAAAACTCAAATACTGAAGTGTATTTTCCCAAACCCAAAATGTGAAGTGCCACTAGAAATAAATATAAATAAATAAAATAATAAAACATTATACGTTACCCAAAAATGGACTAAATTTTGAAAAAAAAAATTCATATTTCTCATTTCAAAATTAATGAAACACAATTTCAAATTTCCCAATCCTTTTATCACTATTTTTGATAGTACCTAGTGTGACGATGCATTCAAATAGTCTGTTATAATGCCTTTCAAAAAATTAGTGAGAACAAGTGTATGAAAAATCCAAATTTTATTTTATTTCCAAGCATAGATGATAATGTCTATGAGTATGGATGGTAAAGATGTGTTAATTGGGTTTAGCTCTCATTTTTTGTCCAAACATCCTAAATAAATTTTTGCTTCTTCTGCATCTTTTTTCTTTGCATTAACTTAGATGAACTAAGCTACATTAACCCTTCATTATATATATCAATTTTTTTGTAGTATCTGAATATTTCTTTTATCTCTAAAAACCCATACTATGTAGTCTAGTCTTGTAGAATCATCAGGTCTGATAAATAACATATCTTCAATTTGCACATCTTGAGCTGGATCAAGTGCAATTTTTTTTTCTTTTTCTTCTTGGACTAATATATTTATCTATATATCCCACTCCAAAATCAAAGTTCCTATCATGAACCATTTTGTGAAGATATCTATGCAGGGGTATGTCATGGCAACTTCTAGGCCAAAAATATTTTGTACATTCAACTTTAAAAGGGAACATGTCTTCTTTCATTATATCATGGATGTTTTGGAAGTAATATTATAGATCCTTCCACTTACTATTTCTTGTCAAAAAAATTCATTGAATTGTTTTACATACATAATCAAGTTATATTTAATTTACTTTTCACTATTTTTTCTACTTCTATCTAAGACTTTTCCAACAATGGAATATTGAGACATTTCTCTATTTTTCAAGTCTTTGAAATATATTTTTGTTAGATTGCCTTATAGAACATTTGGCTCACCATTTTCTTTTGTTCCCCATAATGTAATAAGGGGGGGACCAATTTATATCTCTTATAGAGTGTTTGCATCACATAATTATTTGATCTTGATCCATGCATAGAAGAAAGTATTGACCTTTTTCAAGCCTACTATTTCATTTCTTCCCTTCAAATGGTAACTATTAACATAGTCTTTGAAATCTACTACCTCTTCAATAAAATATGGCATGAAGTTTCTTGTATTTTCACATGTCCTATAACTATCCATCATCTCTTCCACACTCCATACATTTCCTCTGTATACATTCAAATAAATTTCCAAATGTGTCATTGATGTCTTCATGGGTATGTCCTACAAGAAGAAATATGATTTTGACATCGAGTAAAAAACCTTTGTAGACAAGGAGAGATAAATATTATAACACATACCTATACAAAAAAACATGATTTTGTGAATTTTAAATGTAATATTAGTTTCATATTAGATTTGACATTTTTTAAGTAAAATTTTATGAAAATACACGTTCTTATTATCCCCACAATAATTATCTAGTTGAAGTTATAACTTGGAAGGAAGTTTCTTAAAGGCACCAATTGATTATGCTTCTTCTTTCTTACATTTAGGGTAGCTGATCCAAAACTTGAAAATCTTTGGTTGAAATATAATTCAAGAAACAAGAATAAAATAATTCAAATAATGCTATCTCTAAGAAGAGATGTTTTATTGATCAAATTTGCAGACCCAAACATATGCTTATCTCTGAGAAGAGATGCATGATTTCTATTTCAAGTTACATGTTCATTTATACATGTTTTGAATGTGTAAGGAGGATGTGGAAGATCACAAATCTCAAGGGAGATTAAGTAGTCCTACTTCCATGACTTACAACAATACATAATTCGAGGAATTACTATTTTTAGAAACCTACTATTTTTAGACTACACTAATAAATTTGAAATTTGGGGCACTTACATTGGGTTTTTTGGGGTTAAAATTCATTGAGAAAAGCTCAATTCCATCTCACGACGTTCCCCTCATTATTAGCTTTCCAATAGTTCAAATGATGAGTCAATTAGAGCTACAGTGCAAAAGTTATGGCTCCCAAAAGTTTCATCATCAATTGGAGTGGACCCGTCACCTAAATTTTTACCTAGTTCAGTAGTAGTTGTTAGACAAAAGTGCATCATACAATGGATATTTTGAATATCTAGGATTATATAGTAAAGATCCATAAGTATCTAGCATTGTTGTTTCAATATCATTGAAACACTTGTTCAATGAGGTGATAGTAATGTTATACCATCCAAAAACATATGATAAAATTAATTCCATATCTTCCTGCAACATGACCATGTGTTATAATCATTGCCATTGACAACTCTACTATTCTATCGATAATCGATTTACTTTTTATCACTATCCTCAACATAATTTTTTTTGACATTCCACCTTGTCATGAATGAAACTAAGGCATTCTTTAGGGTATTACTTTGACATTAATTTATGTGTGTAATACATTTTTCTTTTAGAAATTATCTGACTTGAGTACATCAAAAATTCTTGATCGATACAATCTTCTTGATCTCTAGAGAGGGACCTAGAGAATTTTTGTTGAGTCAACTAGATGCATGTTTTACACCTAACAAAGTCATTAGACATGGTAATGGTCACACCATGAAAATTATTTCTCCATGTGTTATTGAATATTGGTTGGGATATTGGCTTATATTCCATATCTTCTAATTGTGAATTGATGTGGAGATTTATAAATTCTTGAGTGAAAGATGCTGAAAGATGTCAAACATTTTCTCATGATCCATTTATATCTACCTAACATGTTAGTTGTGGAAAGATATCTACAAAATCATCCACCAATTGGTCCAATAAATCTTTAGCTACCATTGTCTTCTTTGGTGGCTTTTTTCAAAATCTCCCTACATGAAATACATTTCATTCCCCATTTTTGTGACAATTTTGAATATCAAAAAAGCTACTTCTCATCAATCCATATATTTTAAACCAAGCTTCCAAATAGATCTTTGTACCCAAAAAATCAATGGTATATTTTTTCTTAAACAAACCAATAGAAAAGGGCACCCAAGACATGTTTCATCCTATCTATTATAGTGGAATCAATCAACTTTATCCTTGAATATTTTAGCATGTCAAATGATAATCTTGACTAAGAACATTTTTTTGGTACAAAATTTATCTAAATACATTGTTGAAATATCACTATCTATGCTTTCATCAAACTCCACATGGTTGAATGAAGTGTTTGGATTATTTTTCTTTTGGTTTGATTAGTTGTAGGCATGAGTTAATTTTTTTGGATGCCTTTGTGCTAGGTATATTAGTCAAGGAGTGAATTCATTATCCACTACATCCCAGAACATTCCAATTATTTCTCAATTGGTGTCATGTATGGTAAATTGATTTCTCTACAAGTCTTAGTGTCTACTATTTTATTAGAAGGCCATCTAATGATAGATGTTTTAGTTAACTCTATATTTCAAGTCTCACAATGTTATATAACTTGCCTTATGTAAATTCCCAATTCATTATCAAACATTGGGAAAGAAATGCAACCAAGAATCTCACCTAGTTGTGTAAATTCAACATAACCAAAATAATTTTTTTCATCATTTACAAGAGTTGTACATTTGTGTAACAAATGTACCATTTTCCAAAGAAATGTTTTTCTTAGGATTTGAAATGTGGTGGCTTATTGATATATCAAACAAATGAATCCAAGCAAGGGTTTTCTTGTTGCAATGGTTGTATATGTAGAATTGAACTAAAATTATTAGGTCTTTCTTTCATGTCATTGTCTATATAAAACTTGTTTTTGACATGTTGAATCATTCTTATGCTCCATATAATAAAAGTATCAACTACATCCCCCAAATTATCCATAAAGGCTATAGGAAAAGGAAGTGGTAGAGTCAGATAGAAATCTTGAGTCACATTAACACTTACACATTCAATAGGTATTTCTTCATTATGCCATGTGGAAGTGGGATTTAAGGGTTCTAGAGATTCGACATATGGACCTGCCACTTTGTGTATTCTTCCTTCACCAATGACCTTACCATTATTTATGAGAGAAACATAGTCTCCACATTAGAAAGCCATTAGCATATGATTTTTCAGCCTAGACATTTGCAAAAGACATGATAAGAGTTTTTAATTAGGTTATTTATAAAATTAGTCCAATTTATACCTATATTTAGGAGATAAAGCTATATTTATAACATAACATAAGCATGGAGATATGTTAAAACCTAAAAATGTTAAAAAGGTAATGTAAGACTCTTTTTTAATGATATGACTTATGTCAATCCAAAAAATATTAGCTTTTAGTATCATATACTTCATACATAAATTCTCATTTCATCCTAATTTGAAGCTATATCCTAGGAGATACATTTCAAACATGGATAAGATAAAAATAGCCACATAGTGAAAAATAGCTAATCAAACCAATATTTAACCATGCATTTTACTAGTATACAAAATGATATTGATCAATGGGGGTTTTGAGAAAAATTAAGGAAAATGATTAACTTCTTATATTTTGGGATCCTGTATTTGATTTGAACCTCTATTGTGGACCTAAAATTTTTAAGGTATCTCTTAGGAGATACCTTTCATACATGTGTATGGGTACTCTTGAAGGTTTGAAAGTAGTACTGGGTGATACCATGAACGGTCTTTTAATACCATAAAGGGTAACCATAAAATTAAGCTTAAGAATTCATTTTAAAATAGTTAAGGACATGTGGCATGCTCTAGAAAACCCAAGACATTTAAACACTTGAAAAATATTTCAAGTTCACCAAATGAGCGACTCTCTGTGATTATGCCAAGTGTCTCCACTCCATTTACCCAAAGATTGATAAATTGAACTTAATGTAAAAAATCCTTGGAAAAGTGGGAAAGAGAGATCATGTTAAATTTCATCATCATGATCATTTGGACACTGACTCAATGAAAGGCATTGTATGAAATCTCTTAAGCAAGTGACTCAACATGATCCTACAAAGTGGCACCATCTTGTGAGTCTAACTTGATCAAAGTGTGACCCTATTGTGAGTTTTATGTGATCAAATTATAAGCATCCTATGATTGTAATGTGAACAAAGTGTCACCATCCTATGAGTTGGGTGAAATTCAAATATAAAAAATAAAAGTGAGATGCCAAAGTTGTTGACACCATAATTCACATGAATTGAATAACCTTATATTCAATTAGGCAAATCTAGTGAATCTAAATTTAATATATGCAATTTTTATAGATAATTACACTCATATTACCATCTATATAGTAAATTAAAAGTTTGAGTTTGAACCCTCATGAACCAAAAGTTTCATAGTCACATAATCATTTCCTTCTCATCTCAAAGTTCCCCTCCTCCATCTTCATATTCAATTAAAGGAACAATAGAATATAATGACATAGTGTTTGATGAAGCTGACCTCAAACATGATTTCAAGAACTTTTCTTCTATTTGGGAAGAAGTTGATAAGGCCAAACCTTATAGTCTGGAGGACCAACTCTCTACATTCTCTTAGAGGTACCATAACAACTTGTTGGCAATCAACATAGTGGGTTTGTATAATGCTACAACTAAAGCAAAGGTAATGCTCTGAATCAAATTATTGTTTGATTTATTTAAAAATGGTAAAATTTATATCAAAATATTATAATTTCACCAAAATAGCACACCAGTGGTCCAACACATTCTAAAGGTACTATAGGCTACCTAGCCCTGAGATAGCATACAACCAAACTAAAAAAATGGGCCCATGACCCTAATACTTTTGCAATTAGGGGACTTATTTATACTATTCCCATGGCCACTTTCTGACCTTGATTTAGAATTTCCCTAGAATGATTTATGTCAACAAGGTATAGAATCCCTTTCTCAACTTTATTCTCACCTCTAAAAAGATAATTTAAAAAGGTGAAATCATCAGTTCTAACATCATCATCACAATAATAAATCTAAACAACTCCATAGATCATAACTTTTATATGATGTCCTACATGGTGGATTTTATAATTGAAACCATCCATACCTATTTTGATGAGCCCTGGGATCCTTATGAAGAGTACCTAAAAGAAGGATATGTGAAAGGTCCAACATCCTCAATATTCATATGTTTAAGAGGAATATGACCAAGATTATTGAGACCTTATACCCAATGGTATATCAAGCCATCTACGGCAAAGATATGCCCATGATATTAAATCAAATCAAGAAGAGAATAGGAAAGATGGTGGATTATTGTCTCTATTTAGACTATACCATATTTAGGATAGAGGGAATTATACCCTACCTTTTGTATCTACCTAAGTTGGTCCCAAAAAAGGTTGTAAAATAAGAAATTACTACCCAATTGGCTGATTCAATGGATGTTCAACTAAGAAATAAGAGGTGGGGAACTATGCACTTGAATCCCATGAGAATTGGTTGGATTCAGTACACCAAATGGAAACACTTCTAGTTGGTAGGAAATACTTGAACCCATTATGATTTCAAGTGGACACTCTACAGATAATGAGACCCTAGGGAGAATGTGAGGAAATACCTAAAGAGACTTAGAGGAAGGGTAAATATCAACTAAGGTCACATCCACACATGGAATGATGGGGTGTTTATGAATGCCCTAAAAAGTATAGATATCCACACTAGGATGGAGAAGGTCACCATGTCAATGGTGGTGTCTAGGCACATACAATATAATACTAAAACTACTAAAGAGTAGGCCAAACATATTAAAAATGAGTATTGGGTTTCAAAGCCTTTCAATAGGTTCCTTTCATAAATGGGATCATAAGAGTAGGCACCCCCTCAGGCATCAAATCATGCCTCACCACCCTCCATTACCATCGTAGCAACTACTCCAATGGTAACAATCCTTTATACATCTTTATACCACAAGGCACTACAAATTCCATGGATAGTGGTGGAGTTTTACTTATGTTATTTTTTACTAAACTCACCACAGTTTAGGAAGTTTATCTTCCTTATTTCCTCTCATCAGTCAATTCTCCTCTCCCACCTTCACCTTTAATTCATGCAGCAACCACCACTATGTGAACTAGTGAATCCTTCTCTATGTTTCCCTTTACTCCACTCACCATAATGTAGGAAGTTCCTCTTCTTCCCTTCCTCACCTTAGATATTAGTTTGTGTCCATCGACTCTCCCATCATCTCTACACAATATCACATTAGTTTCATCAATTGCTACTCCACTTCCCTCCACACAAACTTACACCCCCATTATGGATCTTATTATATACACAAGGAAACCCAAGACTCCTCTAGCCTCACCATAGGTTAAAACTATCTAAGAGGCACCTAATGAGGGATCAAGGAGATTATTGAATGGAAGGAAGGGTTATAGAATAAAAAAACCCTTAGAGGTATTAGATAGTGATGAAGAATGAAAGAAATTACCCTCAGATGAAGGAGAATGGGAAGGTGAATCTAAGATATCACACTTACTATCTATTATTGAGACTAATGAGAGTGATAATAAGGATGAATGGTTTGAATAAAAAGAGGCCCAATCAATGGATACAGAGATTTTAGGGACTAGTTTAGTTTCCATAAAGATACTTCTAGAAGAGGGAGACACCAAGGATGAAGCAAATTTGAGACCCTTGGATTCTAAAAGTAGATAATCAGTGAGAGTGTCTCTGAGTCCTTCATCCCTAAAGATAACAATGAAAACTTCTAAAACAATTCCCATAGTTTCCTTTATGTAACATGTAAGTACCTTATCCCACTATTCATTATCCTCAACTTCTATAATTTCTATTATAGTGGCAACCAATATTGTACTTCCCTCTCATTCTTTAAATTCTTTAAATGATATTCAGGATATTCCACTCCATAATTTCCCTACTATCACTATCATTAGGCTCATATTTTCCTCAACCACTGAGTACATATAAAATTTCCTTAGTATTCCCTCCACATACTTCTACTTCATCATAACTAACCCTTCCCAACTACAAAAATGAGTCTCATTTAAGAGTTTAGTCTATACCTTTATTTTTAATTAACCCATTTCCCCATCTCAACCATCCACCTAAATGGGGATGAAAATAACCCAAACTAATCACACCTATAATGTTGTGGTGACCACCCTCCAAAAATATATGGAAAAGGTAAATTTAGTTCTATACAGTGCCCCTAAAAAAGGTCATTAATTGGAGGCAGACAATCCCACCTTTCCCAAAAACACAACCCTCTTCCCCTAACCCCATGCTCCCTCAAATAAAACATAAATATTCCACTCCAAAATATCCTACAAATACCATTTAGAAGTTAATAACCTTGATCATACCATAATGGTTACAAAAGCTATAATATGTAGAAGAGGGTAGGGGAAACCTAGTAGTCATTGAGAAATAAATGCTCAAGTTTCATTTTGACAAGGAGACAAAAACCATAAGGAGGGTCAAAAGGAATAATCTCATGTTATAATGGAATGAGTTGGGATTGGAACAAAGGTAAGATACCTTATCTCTATATAAAAGGATAAAATTACATCCCTCTGATGTGAACTCCTTACCCTGGGAGGACCTCTATACCTTTATGGAGTCTACAGGGGGTGATCAAGTAAATGTTTAAAGGATATGATCAAACCATTGAAGAATTACAAGGAATAACCAACATACAACCCCTAATGGACATCATTGATAATGTATAAGGGGTGGCCAGGAAGTGATACAATATCATCCAATTAATTAGAGTTGCAAAAGGGGAGTCATAACCCTAATGGGGAGATGTATATGCATAGGTAGAAAAGATGAAAAAATGGAGGATAAAATACAACATTTGAGTAGAGAATATATGAAAAAATATTATTCCAATTTTAACCTAATATTAGCCCTTGATGTTACATGGGTGCATAACTATGTAGCTACCATGAGATATGCCTTGCTTTAATGGCACCAAGACATGAATTCTTTGGTCTTATAGTTGATCAGTTAGGAGAGGCAACCTATGGATATTTTGAGATAAATAAGGATCAATCATGTAGTCACTCCCATGAGATATTTGGCACATAGATACATTTTTTAATACCTTCTCCTAGAATCTATTAATAGTTTTAGAGGAGAGGTTGACGGTACTATCTATAGAACAATTGATGAATGCATGAGTTTTGCTAGAATCAGGGTATTATTAAAAAACCCCTTTATGTAGAGCTTGGATAATCACTAAAGATACACATAAAGTTGATGGATAAGCTTCCTCAACTTTTCAAAAGACCCCTATTATACTTTGAGGCAGTGGAAACGTTGAGTGTGGAGCTCTTTGGGGCTATCACATGACCATAGGAATAAATTTTAGGGGCCTAAAGAGATCCAAGGATATGAGGGGTGTAATTTTCATGTTTTCCACATGTGATTCAAATATTCCTTGTATTCCTAATTTATATGTATTCCATATTTCATGGAGTTAGTTGTTGGATGCCTTTCCCCATGTTAAATTCCCTATTTTGAGGAAGCTAGTTATTTTTTTGAAAAGGGAACTCCTTGTTGAGTGGACTTGGTTGTGATCACATGTTTTTGGGAAAATGTTCCCTTAGAAGGTGGATAGATTTAAATGGAAAATTCCTCCTTAGGAGAGATTTTAGATAAGCTTGATGAGAAGGATGAGGGTTATCACATGTTGGATAATGCTTATTTTGGATAAGAATGGCATATTTGCTCCTCCTTTTATGGATATTCTTCATTTTATTATATATACAAGGTGTGTTATGGCCTTTAGAGGTTGATGGTTTATTTTTATTGTGTGGATTTGAGTATCAGAGTCAAAGTGCAAATGTTTTACAAAGTGTAGGTGTTCATGATAGGGTGTGGTTTAGAAACTTGTGAGATACAACACTGTGAAGGTGCAGATTTTTCTGAAGCACTTTATACAAGAGAATTTTCTATCTCTATGAGAGTTCATTATAATCTTGTTTTATATTACTAATTTATTTGAGAACTTTCATTGGTGGATGTAGCTCCCATTGGGTCAACCACATTAGATCTGTGTCATCTATGTTATTATTATCTTGATCTCATTTATGCTTTCATATTAATGGTGAATTAAGGTATGTTTCCATGATGCATTTTATTACATAGCTTTATATCTAGTTTATGGTAATAGAAGATCTAGATTTAAGTTTATTATTCCTAAGAACTAGTATCAAAGCCATTGGCTCTGTGTTTTGCTAAAGTGGTAAATCATAGGAAGGTTATTAGCTTGAGTGGGAGATATATGGAGAAGAGATCAGATTCAAAGTTGATAATTTTGATGGTAATAATTTTAGTCTATGGAAAATGTAGATGGAATATTATCTATATCATAAGGAACTTTAACTCCCCTTGGAGGGGAAAGGAGGATAACCTATAAGTATGAGTGATGTGAATTAGTCATTACTTGATAGACAAGCATTATGAGACATATGGTTATGCTTTGTATACTTTGGTTCATTTAACATTGTAGATCAGATAACTACAAAGGATCTCATGGATAACCTTGGGAAGTTATATGAGAAACCTTTAGCTTCTAATAAAAATTTTCTTATGAAAAGATTGTTTAACATGAAAATGTATGAGAATGGTTCAATTGATAATCATCTTAATGATTTTAATATGGTTGTAAGTATTCTCACTTCAGTTGGAATTAAGTTTGATGATGAAGTTAGATCTTTTCTAATATTATCTTCTTTATCTGATAGCTGGGATAGTCTAGTTATGGCTATAAGTAATGCAGTCCCTACCAAGGGAAGCTTGAATTTTGAGGATGTTGTAGGTGTGATCCTTAGTGAGAAGATGTGAAATAAAATCACTAGTGAATCATCTTTAGGTAATTATTTATCTATTGATACTAGAGGAAGCCAAAAAGATAAGAGTAAAGGCAACTGAGAAAAGTCAAAAGGTAGATCTAAGTCCAAATCTAGATCCAAGATGTTATGATGGCATTGTGGGAAGAGTGAACACTCAAAGAAGGATTATTGGTTACTTCAAGATAAGAATGCCAAAAATGAGGAAATGAATGAGGTAAATGTGACATCAGGTAAATCATGTCAAGATGCCTTAATTATTTTTATGGATAGTTTTTTTGAGTCTTGGGTATTAGATTCAGGAGCTTATTTTCATGCCACCCCACATAAGCATTATTTTACTAATTATGTTGAAGATAATCTAATAAATACATATCTTGGTGATGATGAACCATGTCAAATAATAGGTAAACATTGTGTTCATGTTAAGATGCAAAATGGGAATACATAGATCCTTAAGGATATTAGACACATGCCTATGTTGAGATAGAATCTAGTTTTAGTGGGGTAATTGGGTAGTGAAGGATGTTCAATAATGTTTAATATAGATTCTTAGAAAGTTACCAAAGGTGATCTTATGATCTTGAAAGGTAAGAAATTTGGTACTTTGTATTTGACTAGTAGTTTTGATTCTATTGATTTGGTTTCTACAAATAGAGATGCAACTATGTGTCATTACAAGCTCGATTATATGAGCCATAAGGTCATGTAGATCTTAAAAGATAAGTTTCTTAGATTAAAATACATAGATCTATAATTTTATGAAAATTTTGTGTACAAAAAAATAGAAGTAGGTTAAGTTCTTGAAGATTGGACCCACAAAGAAAGAGCACAAGTTAGATCTAGTACACTCATATGTATGGGGATTAACTCATGTATCTTCAATTGGTGGATCCAATTATTATGTTACTTTTATAGATGATGAAACTATAAAAGTTTGGTTTTATTGCATTAAAAGGAAATTTAATGTATTTGACACTTTTAACAAGTAGAAAGACTTGGTTGAGAATGAAATAGGTCTCAAGTTGAAATGTCTCAAATCAAATAATAGAGGTAAGTATTGTAGTAATGATTTCTTTGATTATTATATTAAAAATGGAATCCATAGGCAAGGGATGGTTCTAAGAACTCCATAGTAGAATGGGGTATCTAAAAGGATGAATAAAAAAATAATGGAACATGTTAAGAGCATGAGGTTACATGTGGGGTTGGATTTACAATTTTAGGCAGAAGCAGTCATCACGGTAGTTTATTTAATTAATAGAGGACCTTATATGCCTTTGGATGGAGGTATTTTATAACAATCTTGGTCTAGTAAGAATGTTGATTATTCTTTTCTTAGAGTCTTTGGATGTGAGGATTTTTTTGTCATTAAGAAAGAGGATAGGACTAAGCTAGAGGCTAAATCAGAGAAATGCACATTTGTTGGTTATGGTGAGGATGAATTTAGTTTCCATTTATGAAGCATCAAAGATAGGAAAATATTTTGGTCTAGAGATGTAGTCTTTAATGAAAAAATCATGCATAAGGATTAGTTGCAAGAAGAGGATTAAGAATAGAAAGAGTACATAGTATTCATTGATATTGAGGATGGAAAAGTATCTAATAATTTAGTTCAATAACCTTCTATACAAGGACCCCAAACTCCTATGGTAAGAAGATCTTCTAGGGTAAGAAAATCACCTAAACATATTTCTCCTTCTTTGAATTATTTATTACTCACTGACAATGGAGAGCCAGAGTGTTATGAGGAATTAATATAGGTAGATGCCCAATTGAAGTGGGAATAAGCCATGGATGAGGAGCATAGATATCTCATGGAGACCCAAAAGTGGGATTTGGTTAGGCTACCCAAGGGCAAGGGTGTATTGATGAACAAGTGGATCTTTAGAATCAAAGAAGCGGATGAAGTGAGAAAATGGTATAAGGTCAGGATGGTGGTCAAGGGGTTTACACAAAAATCAAGTATTGATTTTGATGAGATTTTCTCTCCTATTATAAAAATGACTTCTATTAGGACTGTTCTTGGTTTAGTTGTAGTTGAGGATTTGTAATTAGAATAATTAGATGTGAAAATTAGTTTTATTCATGGTGATTTAGATAAAGATTTGTATATGAATTAGCTATAGAGTTATGAGGTCCAACAAAATGTGAACTATGTGTGCAGACTAAAGAAGAGCTTGTATGGCCTAAAACAAGCTTCGTGACAATGGTACAAGAAATTTGACTATTTTATGTTGGAATAATAATATCAAAGGTGTCATTCTGACCATTACATGTACATCAAACATTTTCATGATGGTTCCTTTATTATATTATGCTTTTATGTCAATGACATGTTAGTTATAGGAAAAAACATACAACATATTCACATGCTCAAGAAATAGCTTAGTGACTTTTTTCTATAAAGGATTTGGGTGTTGTAAAGCAAATCCTTGGTATGAGATTTATCATGATAGGGAGGAGAGGAAGTTAGTTTTATCCCAATCAAAATATGTGAATAAACTCTTGGAAAGGTTTAGTATGTTGGATTCTAAATCTGTTGGTACTCCTTTGGTAGGCCACTTTCAATTATCAAAGGAGTAGTGTCCCAAGATAGAAGCTAAAAATCTTAAGATGTCTAAGGTACCTTACTCATCGATAGTTGGTAGCTTGATGTATGCCATGGTTTGTACTAGGTTGGATATTACCCAAGCATTGGGAGTTATGAGTAGGTATATGTGTGATCCAAGCTACGAGCATTGGTAGGTAGTGAAGTGGATTATTTAGTATTTGAAAGGAAACATTGATTTTGCATTATGTTATGGTGGATTAGATACCACTTTGTGTGGTTATGTATACTCAGATATGGTAGGGGATATTGATAGTAGGAGATGTATGATAGGATATATGTTTACTATTAGAGACACAATGATTAGTTGGATTTATAGGATACAAAAAGTTATGGCTTTATCAACTATAGAGGAAGAGTATGTTGCTACCATGAAGGTTAGAAAGGAGATGATTTAGTTAAAAGATTTGTTTCAAGAGTTGGGGCATGATCAAGAAGTTGGGATACTACATAGTGATAGTCGAAGTGATATTCATTTGGTAAAGAACTCCACTTTCCACTTGAGGATGAAACACATTCAATTACATTATCACTTCATTAGGACTACTTTAAAGGATATCTTGGTAAATATGGAGAATATTCATACTATCCAAAATACTATGGATATGATGACCAATGTGGTCACATTGTATAAGTTGATACTATGTTCAAATTTGGTTGGCCTTAGTGGTCATGGTTCAATGATAGATATTGTTAACGAGAAACGGTCTCCAAGTGGGAGATTGTTGAGTGTGGATCCCTTTGGGGCTATCACATGACCATAGGAATAAATTTTGGGGGTCTAAAGAGCTCTAAGGAGGTGGGGGGTATAATTTTAATGTTCTCCACATGTGAGTGGAATATTACATGTATTCCTAATTTTTATGTATTCCATATTTCATGGAGTTAGTTGTTAGATGTCTTTTCCCATGTTGACTTCCCTATTTTGAGGAAGATAGTTATTTTTTGGAAAAGGGAACTCCTTCCTTGTTGAATGTAGTTGGTTATGATCACATGATCTTGGGAAAATGTGCCCTTAGGTGGAGAGATGGACATGGTGAATTCCTCCTTGTGAGATATTTTGGATAAGCTTGATGAGGTGGAGGAGGGTTGTCACATGTTGGATAATTCTTATCTTGCATAAGCATTTCATATTTTCTCCTCCTTTTATGGATTTTATTCATTTTATTATATATACGAGGTGTGGTGTGGACTTTAGAGGTTGATGGTTTATTTGTAGGGTGTGGATTTGAGGATCAGAGTCAAAATGTAAGTGTTTTTCAAAGTGTAGGTGTTCATTATAGGGTATGGTTTACAAACTTGTGAGATACAACATTGTGCAGGTGTAGGTGAAAGTACAAATTTTTGTGCAACATTTTCTATATTAGATTTTTATATCTCTATGAGAGTTCATTGTAATATTGTTTTAGATTACTGATTTATTTGAGAGCTTTCATTGGTGGATGTATCCTGCATTGGGTGAACCACATTATATCTTTGTTATCTATGTTATTATTATCTTGCACTCATTTATGCTTTCATATTAATGCTGAATTGAGGAATGTTTCTATGATGCATTTAATTTCATAGCTTTAGATTTGGTTTATGGTAATAGTAGGCCTAGATTTAAGTGATTTATTCCTAACAAGAAATTGACTTCCAGGCTAGCCATACTCTCTACCTCCAAATTCAGGTGAGCAAGCAAGCCATGACCTCCATGGTCACCACACTATAAATTGAAGTTACAATCATTTTTACAACTATGGATCATATTCTACTTGAAATAATCCCCTTAATGACAACCCACACTATGAAAATAACTTTAACTATAGTGGTAATGATTTCATTTGAAATTGAAACATCTAAAATAGTCACCCATGCACAAGTGCCACCATTTATAGCTTCCACCTCATAGGCAATGCCTCTAATAACTACAAGCTTTGGTTGGAAATCTTTCTTATTATAATTTTTTTATATCTAACAAGATGCTAAGTGTTAGTTCAAATTTTCTTGAGATATGAGGTTCGGCCCATCCTAATCCTATAAAAAGTGTATCACCCTCTCTAATTAGAGAGGAGACATTTTGACATCAAATATAAATATATAATCCTTTGGGTTGTTCTACAAGTTTATGTTATATGGTGATATCTTCCATTTATTGTCATTGATATGGTATCTTAGCTATTTGATATATGCAATAGTAGTTTTTTTTTAAAAATGAGAGTTACTTAACTTATGTTAATGAATAATGTGTCATAACAATTCTAGTTGATAGATCTCAGTGATTGTTTATGGAATAAGATATTGTTAAGATAATTTATAATTTGTGAGATACCTTGAAGTGCATTGTAATACCTTCAAGGGTACCCTTATGCATGATTAAAAGGTATCACCTAGGAGATACCTTCAAGGTACCCTTGAAGGTACTAAAATTCACTTCAAGGGTTCTCTTAGTAGATACATTGAACATGCATATGATTAGAATTTTATTTGAAGGCATCTCCTAGGACATACCTTTAAGGGCCTTGTAGTACCTTTAAGAGGTCTCCTAGTAGATACCTTGAACATTACATAATTGGAATTTTATTGCATGGTATATCCTAGGAGATACCTTGAAGGGCCTTATAATAACTTCAAGGGTAGCCTTATACATGCTTGAAATGCATCTCCTAGGAGATAATTTCAATTTACCATTGAAGGTAATATAATTACATTCAAGGTATCTTCTAGGAGATACCTTGAAGGGTCTTGTAGTACTTTCAAGGGTTTTCCTAGTAAATACCTCAAACATGCGCATGATTGGAATTTTATTTCAATGTATCTCCTTAGGGATACCTTGAAGGGCATTATAATACCCTTAATGTTGATAACAAAGGTTATTACAAGGGATTTGATATAATCATGGCATGTTTGGGGTAGTCAAGTTATGGATATATGAGTGAATGTGCAAATATATTTATAAATAATTAAAAAAACACCTTGAGTGGAAATGCAATTTCTATTCATTAATGGTGAATTGATTATTTAATACTTATTCAAACATTGATTCTCCATTTTGTTTAGGGTTTGATTATTGATTCAAAAGGCATGTCATAATCATAAATTGTGATCTAAAGAGTTTAATCCAAAATGGGCAGTGTTATTATATCATAGTAGAGTAGGTTTAAGGCATTTCCATGAAATATGCACACTAGATGGAAAGGATCATACATTATTAATTAATTCTCATAACAAGGTACCATTATGTTAAAATATTTTTAAGGAATCATATTTACAAGACATATAAATGGATATAGGATTAAACCTTACCACCTTTAGTCTCTATCAATATACCAAAATTTTGAGTGGGTGCTGAGTGGTACTAGGTAGTTAATGTTGTGTGTTTTTGTTTTGTTATTTTATTTTATTAGGTTAGAATTCTTGATCAGTGTGTTCATAGTCTCACATTAAAACATTTGATAAGAGGTTGTGACCATAGGGTGCATTCACATTCTAGTGATATATCATCAAATATAGATGGCCATAATTACATTGAGCTCAACTAAGTTTGGGAAAGTAGTGGTGAAAAGATAGGTATGGTAAAAGAATCACTAATGGTCATGAAACACCTATAATGATGTGACATTTCAAAAGATCACATATTTTATAAGGTAGATCAAGTTAGGAGGTGATAGGTGGATTCATTAAATAAAGTGGTTACATGAAGTGACATAGGATCACATCAAATAAATTATATGTGGTAAACTAAATATATGGGAGACAAAAAGGTCACTATCAAAGCCAAAATATTAAAGATGGGGAAGAGCACTTGTGTGTAGGTAGTTAATGAATTTAAAGAGGTTTTTAAGAGAAAATTAGATGCTAAAAGCTATAAAACAAAGGAGATGAACAATTTTAAAACATTACAAACTTTGGTGAATAATATTATTCTACTATCTGATCTTCATATACTCTTGTGCAAACTATAGAGTAAAATAATCAAACAATACAAATTATAGGTATATTCATAGATAGGATCAAGTTATTAATCCCACTCAAAGATGTGCATAAGGAGGAAATAGGGACTAGGATAGGTCCTCAACAAACAAAAGACATTGACCTGGATCCCTTTGACTTTGTGTAAATGATTGAAGTTATTCTCTTCACCCCATTAACACAACTAGGTGCACAAGAAGGAACTCTTTCACTTCAACATCTCCTTTAAGGTTCTTATAGAGAGAATAATCAAGTTACCTACATTCAAAAAACTAGATGAGGTCATGCATACCTTGTTAAGTAGATAAAATTACGGGTCTATTCATTTGTCCCAAGATATCACCTTCTAGATCAATGTGTAGACCATGGTGAGAGCTATAGGCCTCATGAATTATGGAAAATACTTATTTCCATACAAGTATACCATACTACCAATTCATTTAGTTATTCAAGAGAATTTTCTCGTTAGGGCTAGAAAAATAACCCCAATTGACTCCATTGAGGTTGTTGTAGTGCACATTCTGGTAGAGTGTATAATAAAGAGGTTTTGGTAGATAGTGAAGCAGGCCAAGTAGGAAACAAAAGGATTAATTGACATTATGTATCTCATTATAAACCTAAATGATAACTTTAATTATCTCAAGTTTCTTGCATCTGAGTTTACCAATAATATTGATAGGGTACTTTCAAGTATCTCTCAAAATTTTCAATATCAGTTTCTAGTTTTGTTTTTATACTTCACCCAATATAAGTCCCAACTAGGATAAGTTAATGTTATTTTATACTTTTGGCCTATTTTTTCCCTCACAGGCATCACTTGGACTAAGATAGGTTATTATTATGTGCAATTGAGGTGGTTTAGCACATGTTGGCTTTAGGATCTAGATTTGATCAAGTCTCACACTCAAATTACATAAGATGTCATGCAATATTTAGGATAGCATGAAATGGTAACTAAGTTTCAAAATGGTATTAAAATCAAGGTGCATGAGATGGTCACACCAACTATGACTCCAATGCCATTTTTCATCATAATGGCTGAATCAAAAGCCAAATTATGGAGATAAAGATCCCTAGCCATGAGTTTAGTGTATCATATTTAAACCATCCCTCTAGGTGGACAAAAATTGAGGAAAGAACAAGCATAGCCATATCTAGTTACATAAACGTAGGCCTCACTATATTAGTCCACAACTCCTCCATATCAAGAAAAAGGAAAACATAAGGGATTTACACAAAGAACATCACTATCACCAGCTAGAAAGAGATCAAGGAAAACCAAGTCTTAGTTGGAACACATATGCCAAGGATAGATTATGAATGTGAATGCCTAAAGTTGGGCACTGATGAACATGAATTTCTTCAATGTATGATCAAAGACATCAACTAAAATTTCTAAGATAAGGAGGAGGAGAAGTAATTATTTTTAGAAAGTAGTGCACATTTACCAAATAAGGAATAAGGTAAGCAAATACTTTTAGGTTAACATTACATAACCCCCTCCCTCTATTATTGTGGATAGTGTAGGTCAAGAATAAGCTCAATGAAAACTTGATGCATAAATGTTCCAAATAGATCCATCAACTAGTTCATCATCTATGCAGAGTGTAGATCTACTAGAGCAAGGGATCCCATTATGGCTATTGGAAATATTGTCATTGATGTCAAAGGTCTAGCATTGGTGATAAAGGTCCCATAGCATTTATTGTCTAAAGGTGTTTTTAATGTTCATATTGTGGCTAAAATGTGTTGATATTTATTTAATATTAACTAATATATTTTTGGTTACATAAAAATCAAAAGAGGGTCCATGGAGAAGTCAAAGAGTAATGGGGTAAAGACAAAAGAGGAATGGGATGCATTTTCTCATGAAGAGTCATCTTGAGGAATTCCAAGAGTCACCAAGTGAAGAGAAAAGAGAGTATGGCATATTTTTCTATGAAGAGTCACCTTAAAAAATTCAAGAGGTCTCCAAGATAAAGACAAAAGAAGAAATGACATATTTGCTTATGAATGGTCACTATGTGACTTTTCAAATATATGGATTCAAAGGGTCATGCAAGTTTGGTGCCATTTTCCATGAGGATTGAAAATTCAAAAAGGGTGAATGCCAAAGGTCATTTGGAAAGCTATAAATAAAGGCTTGGGAAGCCATTTGTAATATGCAAGAGAGTGCATGGTTTTTAATTATTTATATAACAAAAGAGGAGAGAATATACAGAGATATTCTAGAGTTATATCATTTGTTGAGAAAACAACATTGAGAGATAGTTGTGTTTTATACACAAGAGGGTTTGATGCTCTTGTGTGTTGGTCCTCAAAAATCTTTGCAAAGGGTTAGTGCTCCTGTGGGTTGGTGCTCACAAATAGTTGTTTTGTTAGTTCTCAAAAAAGGGGTTGGTGCTCCTGTAAGTTGGTTCTTGTGAAATTTGTAATTTGTGTTCGTTCTCATTCATATACTTGAGATTGTTCTCTATGATTTTTCCCACTTTGGGTTTTCGTGTAAAAATTTGGTGTCTCTCTCTCTCTTGTGTGGTGCATGTTATGGTTTCAATTTTATTACATATCTTGAATGTATGGTTAAGTGGAGTTTGATTAATTAAAATATTTATAACATATATGATATAGTGATTCACCCCCCCTCAATATATCCCATGCTTAACAATTGGTATCAGAATAGGTTTCTTTGAAAAAAGTTTTATAACCTGAAGGTAGATTGGAGAAAGCATGATGGTTAGATCACATGAAGGTTTTTATATAAATAAGACACCTTTGTTTGATGGAACAAATTATGATTTGTTGGATCATAAGGATGATGACATATTGATGTCTCTTGGATTTAACATTTGTCAAGCAGTTGTGGAGGAATACAAAGAGCCACAAACACTTTTGACTACTCCAATAAAAAAGAAGGCAAGTGAAAATAATGCTAAAGCTTTAAATGCTATTTTATGTGGTTTATGTAAATCAAAATTTGTTAAAGTTATGCAATGTAAATTTGATCATGAGACTTGGGTAAAGCTTGAAATTATTTACAAAGGTGATGGAAATGTCCAACAAGCTAAGCTACAGACTTTAAAAAGATAGTTTGAGAGTTTGAAATGGAAGAGGGATAAAATATAGCAAGTTATCTTTTGTAGGTTGATCAAATAGTTAATCATATTCAAGGCCTTGGATAAAAACTAGAATAATTGGTGGTGGTATGAAAGGTTTCAAGATCTTTACCAATTAGATATGATGCTAAGGTTTAGGCAATCGAGGAGATGAAGGATCTAGCCAAGTTAAAGATGGATGAATTACATGGTATTCTTATGGCATATGAAATGTAGACTGAATAAAAGAAACACTCATAGAGGGAAGTTGATTTCAAGACATCAAAGAAATACAAGGCTAAGATTCAAGAATCAAGTGACATCTCTAGTGATGATGAACATGAAAATGGAGCTCTATTCATTTGCAAGACAAAAAAGGGCACATACAAATATAAAATAAAATGACCTTTTAAATGTTTTAATTGTTGAAATATTAGACACTTTATAGATAAGTTCCCAGATAAGAGTAATGGTCATAATGAAGAAGGAAGGTCTACATACAAGAATAATTTCAAAGGTAAATTCAAGAAGGGATTCAAGAAGAAGAGTTTATACTCTAAATATCCTAGCTCAGCTAAAGATATTGGAGTCAGTGATTTAGATGAAGAAGAGATTCTATTCATGACCATACATGAAGATTCCTCTACAATAAAAAGTATAGATGATCAAGAAGAAGAACAAGATGAATCTAAAGTGAATCTAGAAGGAGAACTCATTTGTGCCTTAAAATAATTACAAGCTCTTAAGAATAAGAATCACAAATTGAAGTGCCAAATTGAAAAAAATGAAAATGAGTCAAAAGAAATAATTAAAGATCTATGAACACACATTGAAGAAGCCAAAAAGACTTAATGAGATCTAACAGCTTAGTTACAAAAAGTAAGTGAAAAATGTGAAAGGTATGTTGTTAAAATTACCTACTTAAAAGTAGATATTGAGAAAACAAATAAAATAGTCAATGGTAGAGAAGCCAATTATTCAAAATTTGAGAATATCACTAATATGTTAAATAAGATATTAGAAAGTCAAAGTTCAATGTTAGATAAGATAGGTATCAGATTTAAAAAAGAGAAAGGGGAGGCCACTACTTTAACATACAAGGTTAACATAGAAAAAGTAAAGAGCTATACTAAAGCTATTACAAAAGAGGAAATGAAAAAGGAAGAAGTTAATAATACATAAGACATCTAAAATAAAGAAGGATGGAAGGAATAGAGATACAAAAGGAAATCAAGTCAGAGATACACAAATAGGTTCTATTATTATGGTTACTATTTTTATTGCAATGGATATGGTCATAAGAAAATAGAATGTCAAAAAAGGGCTAACAATTTCAAAAACAAGGAGAAGGAAAATCATGCAGAGTCGAGCAGAAGCCACAACTCTTTTGTTCCTCTATTAGCCTTTAATGAAGAGGCCATAATATGTTACAAGTGCTATAAATTTAGACACATAGCTTGGTACTGTAGAAACATGTTTGAGTTAGTCAAAAAGGACCAGAGTTTTAATATTCCATTCATCAAGAAGAAAGTTCAGATAGGTTCATGGTAGAAGAAATAACTTGAAAAGTCTATGTTGGTCCATATAGATTTACATGCAAGAAATGAAGAAAAGACATGGTTCATTAATAGTGAATGTTCAAGTCACATGATAGGAGATAAGAGCAATCTCATAACCCTAAAGAAGATCAATGGTGGCATAGTGAAATTTGGAGATAATACTACTACCAAAATTATCAAAAAAGGTACACTAAGTTTGGATAATGATAGAACTAAGACTAAAAATGTTTTGTATGTAGAAGGTCTTAAGCATAATCTTTTGATTTTAATTCAAATGTGTGATTAGGGATACACACTAAATTTTTATGTAGAAGGTTTTGAAATTAGGAGAAAAGATTTAGATGTGTTGATTATAGATGCTATAAGATTAGGCAACAATTTTTATATGTTATTAGATATCAAAGGTCAAAAATGTTGTTTGAGCAAAGTTGAGGAAAGTTGGCTCTGACACAAGAGAATGGGACACATAAATTTTGACAATATTGTCAACATCAGTAAGAATCAAGTAGTTATAGATCTTCTAAAGATTACAAATCCTTCCAACACATTTTGTGAACCATGTCAACATGGGAAGTAGGTTCGAATATAGTTCAAAACAAAAGAATACTTGACCACTCAGATGTTAGAGCTTGTTCACACTAATTTGTGTGGACCTATGAGAACTCAAAGTATTCAAGGTGATAAATATTTCATGTTTCTTATTGATGATTTTACACATATGACTTGGGTGATGTTTTTGAAGAAAAAATCATAAGTTTTCAGCCACTTTAAAACATTCAAGGCTTTCATTAAAAATGAAATTGATTTGAAGATTAAATGCCTGAGATCAGATCAAGGAGGAGAATTCATGTCAAATGAGTTTATTGAGTATTGATAAGACCATGGAATAAAGAAACATTATTCAGTAGACAGAACTCCATAGCAAATGGATTAGTTGAGTGGAAAAATAGAATAGTTTAGAAGATGGAAGGAAAATGCTAAATTAATCCAAGATACAAGATAAATATTGAAGAGAGGCAATAGGTACAATAGTGCACATCCAAAATAAAGAATTATTAAGATTCAATAGTGATAAGACTCCCTATGATCTATGGAAAGACAAACCAACTAAAGCTGATTATTTTAGAGTTTTTGATAGCATATGCTTCATAAAGAGAATTGAAGAAAAATTATGATAGATGAATATGTAGCACAAAGAGTCAGTGATCCAATGGACACTCCTAAAATCAAGGAAGAAGAATATTTTGAAGGGTTAGATGAAGATGAGAAGGAAAAGAAAAAGGGCACAAAGACCCCATCCAAATTTTTTTAAAGAAATCATAATAAGAGTGACATCATCAAGAACATAAATGAAGGATTTCACATTAGAAAGATGCTGATAAGTGAATCTAAGTAAGTAAATTTTTCTTTGTCATCCAAAATTCAGCCTAGAAACTTTTCAGAAGCTAGACATGATGAGCATGGGTTAAGGTAATGGATGAATAATTAAATCAGATAGAAAAGAATGATACTTGGGAATTAGTGCCTAGACCAAAAGATCAAAATGTGATAGGAAAAAATGGCTATAAAGAAATAAGTTGAATGAAGATGGTGAAGTTACTATGAATAAAGCAAGGCTAATATGTAAAGGATATGTTCAGATTGAGGGTATAGATTTTGAATAAAATTTTACACCAGTGGCAAAGCTATATGATATTATAATGTTTTTTTCATATGCAGTGTTTAAAATTTTCAAAGTGTTTGAGATGAATGTTAGGTCTACCTTCCTGAATAGGAATATAGAAGAGGAGGTCTACATTGAGTAGCTTGAGGGATTTATTATCTGAAATGATAGTAGCCATGTATGTAGATTGAAAAAAGAATTTTATAGATTGAAACAAACTCCTAGAGCTTGGTATGCAAGACTTGATAAGTACCTACAAGATCAAGGTTTTAAGAGAGGTTTTGTTGATAGTAATCTCTAAACCAAAATAGAAGGTGAACATCAATTGATTGTTGTGGTATATGATGATGAAATAATTTTTAGAAGAAAGATTGAAAAGATGACAGAATAATTTTCTAATAATATGCAAAAATAATTTAAGATGTCTATACTTGGAGAATTGTCATTTTTCTTAAGGTTGCAAATATTTTAAGTAGATAAAGGAATTTTCATATCTCAAACTAATTATGCCAAGGAAATGTTGAAAAAAATTGGTTTTGAGTATTGTGCACTAGCTGGCACACTAATGAGAACATGGAATAAGGTGAGTAAGGATGAAGATTTACCTATTGTAGATCAATATTTGTATAGATCTATGAATGGTAGTATTTTATATTTGACAACATTGAGGCTAGACATCATGGATGAAGTAGGCATGGTTGAAAGATATCAGACGACCTTGAAGGAGAGTCATGCTCAATTGGTGAAAAGAATATTCAGTTATATCAAGGGGATATTAGATTATAGATTGTGATATCCCATAGGTAGAGATTTCATTTTGATTACTTATACAGATTCAGATTGGGTAGATTGCTTGGATGAAAGAAAGAGTATAAGTGGAGAACCTTTCTTCCTCTGTGATAGATTAGTATCATGGCTAAGTAAAAACTAGAATTTAGTATCACTTCCTATAGTTGAATTAGAATATATTGCAATGGTATTGTTTTATACTCAAGTGTTTTGGATGAAGAAAACTTTGGAAGATATCAAGGTAAAATATGATGAACCTATTTCTATTTTTTATGAAAACACAAGTGCTATTAATATTTCTAAGAATCCAGTGATGCATTCAAGAAAAAAATATATTCCTCTCAGATATCACTTCTTGAGAGAGTAGGTTATAGATCAGTAATTAAGGATGGAATATATCATTACTACAAAATAGATTCTAGATATTTTCACAAAGGCTCTACCGAAAGGCACATTCAAGTATCTAGGGGAGAAGTTGGGAGTAATTTTTTTACTTCCTACCATTGAAGATCAACATCAGTTGAGGAGGAGCTAAGTGTGAGCTCTGGGATAGGCCCTTTACCATTGATGTCAAAGGGGAAGAATAATAGATATAGGTATAGGAAATAGGTGTAGAAATAGGTGCATAAATAGGTATAAGGAATAGGTACAAGATACTATATTAAGGGGGAGTTAGTATATGTTTTTTAGATGGTAGTATGTGTAGGTTAACGTGTGCAATACAATTTTAACGATGTGGTAGTTTTAGTTTAAGGTTTCCATCAATGACAATGGGGGAGATTGTTAGAAATATTTTCATTGATGTCAAAGGTCTAGAATTGGTGATAAAGGCCCCATAACATTTATTGTTTAAAGGTGTTTTTAATATTCATATTTTAATAAAATGTTGTTATATTTATTTAATATTAATGAATAGATTTTTGGTTTCATAAAAGTCAAAAGAGGGCCTATGGAGAAATTAAAGAGTCATGGGATAAAGATAAAAGAGGAATGGGACACATTTTCTCATGAAGAGTCATCTTGAAGAATTTTAAGAGTCACCAAGTGAAGACAAAAGAGGTTATGATGCATTTTTCCATGAAGAGTCACCTTAAGGAATTTAAAATGTCACCAAGATAAAGATAAAAGGGGAAAGGATGAATTTGCTTATGAAGGGTCACCATGTGACTTTTTAAATATAAGGATTCAAAGGGTCATGCAAGTTTGGCATCATTTTCCATGAGTGAAGAGTCACAAAGGGTGAATGCCAAAGGTCATTTGGAAAGATATAAATAAAGGCTTGAGAATAAATGTGTAATATGCAAGAGAGTGCATGTTTTTTAATTGTTTTATCTAAAAAAAGAGGAGAGAATAAAAAGAGATATTGTAGAGTTCTATCATTTGTTAAGAAATCAACATTGAGAGATAGTTATGCTTTATACACAAGAGGGGTTGGTGCTCCTATGGGTTGGTTCTCAAAAATCTTTGCAAGGAGTTGGTGCTCCTATGAGTTGGTGCTCACAAATAGTTGTTGTGTTGGTACTCGAAAAAGGGGTTGGTGCTCTTATAAATTAGTGCTTGCAAACTTTGTAATTTGAGTTGGTGCTCATTTATATACTTGGTGTCTCTCTATCTCTCTTGTGTGGTGCATGTTATTATTTTAGTTTTATTGTATATATTGAATGTATGGTTAAGTTGAGTTTGATTGAGTAAAATATTTATAGGATATATGATATATTGAGTCACCCTCCCTCTCAGTATATCCCATGCTTAACAATGGCCACTGGTTTGAAAATAATGTACACATCATTGGGATAGGATTTTAACCACCGTATAAGAATTCATGGTATCTTTTGGAGATCCAACCATAACAATTAGTGTCCATTAGGTGAATTCTAGGGGCACTAAGAGATACAAGGATCCACTTTTCCCTTTGGTCGAGTCTAACAAGATTTTCATATGCATAATTGTGGTTATACAATATGAATCTTTAGAGCACTCATAATTTGATACAAAAATAAATAATGTAGATATGATGGAGGGACTTCCATATACCATTGTGTTGGATCCATTAGAAGAAATAGATGTTATGCAAGATACCCTAGATCTTGAGGAAGAGGACATAAAGAAATAAGAGAGGAAAAAAATAAAAGTAGAGAAGAATTAAAAGAATAAAGAGGACACAAAACAACCAATTTCACAGGAAGCCCAACATGCATAATCAGAGTAAGACAAATAGTTCACTGAGGAGGATGAATAATGAAACTATAGACACCTAAATCTAGCCACCAATGACCATCAATCAAGCTTTTAAAAAATTTCCACCTAAATACACAATTTGGTCTAAAAACATGAAAAAAATTTAAAAACTTTGAAACTGACATATTCAAGTGTTGATTTTGGCTAGAGTGTCATTAAATGGGGTAATGAAATTTATGAAGAAACTAACTTTGATTAAATCATTTCGAGTCAGAATGATAATTTTGCACCTAAGTGCTTTGGATTGCTCTTTTCTATAGAATTTCTTATATGAGACACATGCCTTTGTTATTTTGTGTTGACAACATCCTAAATAATGCTTCCAACACATATAACATAAAATTCTAATTCTTATCCAGTTAAATTTTGAGCTAATAATATGACATTTTAACCAATTTGATTAATTTTTACACAAATTACCAAGGTTTTGCATCAAAGTTGACTAATCATGTTTAAGGCTAATTAAACCAAATCAAGAGATTAAGTTAATTTTACATGAAACTTTTTGAATATTTATTTATATAAAATTATTGTAATTAACTACATCATAAAATGGCATCATCCTATGGGGTGGCATCCACAAGCCATAAATGCTACAAATATCTAAATTAATGCCTCCCATGCCTCATTAAGACCATGCATGCATAGTTAATGCCCATCTATCCCAAATATTGATGAGCCTATTTATGAATATTAATTACATAATTGAATTAATCCTTAACCACACATCTTCATCTTGAGATGGATGGTTCAAGTTGATTCTAAACCATTCTAAAAATCTATAAATAGGAGGCCTTGCCTATTGAATTTTAAACTCTTTTATGCCAAACTTATAATGCCAAATATATTCAAAATCATTACATCTTAGTGTCATAATTCCCAAATATTGATCCACGCCAAGCCAAGTGAAAGCCAAATAAGGTGCCAAGGAGAGATAGAGGTAGCCACACTTCATTGATATAGAATTAATGAGCACAAACTGAGGAAGCCAATATAACAAGCATTTTAGAGCATCTAAGGAAGGTGAAGGATTGTATTTATTTCATGTTTTAGTTGAGTTTTCCATTTTTATTTTGTTAACTAAGCTCCTCTTTTGAGATAGGCTTATGTTGTTAGTTTAGTTTCTATTTTATTGATTTTTTTTATTCACTAACATAGTACTAATCTCCCCTATTGCAATCGTATGTTCAAAAATGGCACGCCTGGAGGGACCTCACAAATTTGGCCAAATTACATCTACAAGTAACCTAGTAACCATTTTCATGTAGGATCTTGGAGTGTATAAGCAAAGAAGACAAAAATTATAGAAAAAATCCATTTATTCTATAAGTCATGATTTTATTTTTGAGACTATCCAACCCAACTCCCCTGTCAACCCAAATCACCTGTCAACCCAACTTAGCTATCAACCTAGATCTACTATCAACCCAAATCACCTACCAACCCAAATCACCTTTCCAACTCAACTCACATATCAACTTAACTCACCTATAAAAAAAACTTGATTGTCAACCCAATTCGACTGTCAACCTAATAGCTAAATTCTTAATGTCATTTGCTCAAACTCCTAAGTGCTTCAAAGAAGGTCATTTTAGTCTTTCTTTTTAGGTTAAATGGGTAATTTTTAAGTATATGTAAAATTATTTTGACTACACAACTTTTAAATTGGGTTTAAAAAGAACTTGATCAAAAATCATGCATACTTCAAATTTGACTTAAAATGAACATGTCATGTTTCTCACACATTTGAATTGGTACTTAAAATGAACCTAAGATTTAGATAAGTCTTAGGTAATTTTAATTTAGTGATTAAAACACATCATAAATATTATAAAATTTTTAATTTGGTGTTTTAATCATGAATCTAATCTAAGTCTTGAATTTTCAATTTGGGTTTAAAATGAACTTAGGTTTTTCCTACTTCATGTGGTTTTCTTGTGCAATGTTTTCCATTTTTGTACTAAATCCAAAGGGCTAGTAATGAATATAAGAAAAAAAATTCAAATTTAGTACAAAAAACCAACATCACTTGAATTATTTATAAAACTTGCTTGTTGATTGTTTTAGTAAAAAGAGACGTGTGTGTATGTTCTCCCATCCATCTCCTTTAGGGAATTTTTGGGATCAAAATTTACATCTCATCATAATTTGAGCCTATTCCAAGGAATATAAATAATTTCATCTAAATCACTCACCAAAAACTCATAATAGTTTGGGTGATCTTGAAACAACCCTAAAGTCTTTCTATGAGTCATTTATTTTATTGCATCTTGGCTCGCAAGGGAGACTTCATTACCTCCCACAAGTTCTATAGGGAAGCTCTAACCTAGGGTTTCATCTCCTAGAACTAAATTCAACCAATCCCACTAGGATCAGACATTTGAGTGGTTAAACCACCTTCTAGTGTTGGAGTTACACACGGGACGTATCTGCACTTTAAACATCGTACTACACTGAGCAAGTGCTGGATGTAATTGTTTTCAAAAATAAAATACCTTTTTGAAAAAATCCAAGTGTTGTAGACACCTAAATAAAGTTTTACTTCTATTTTTTCTAATGTTAAAGTTGGTATATATGGGATCCATCTAGAAATGATTGAAAACCAATTAGTTTTAGTCAACCCCACCATGCCACACCCTTAATAGGAATTTAGACAATTTAATTATATTTTATTATTTTTTTACTTAGTATTTTGAGACAAAAACTAATATTCTTGTTTGTAAACCATGCCAAACCAATTTTTTTATACATCACTCTTTTTTATAAAGAGGCATTATGCTATCTATTTTACACCACACTTGTGCCTTGAAACTTTTTCTAAAAATGTTTGTGTGTGCATTACTTATTTGAGGGGGGTAGCATCTGAGACATAACATTGATCACATGATTCATTCATGCTTAAACTATTAGTCTGCTCAATTTTTTTCAATAATTGTTTAGCATTGCACCAAAATCTATTTGTTTCAAACCATGTCACATCAGCCATTTGGACCTTGTTTATGCTCTGCCATGCTGTCTAATCTTAGCTAGCTTGTTTGGTCAAATCCTAGTTTTAAATGTTGAGTTTTCAATTAAACTTATCAAATTTTGGATTCAAGCATTGATTGATTTTTATTTAGGCCTTAATTCATGGGGTTGATATACATATATTTCTCTTTTAGGCTGCATAACTTTGGTTAATTAATTACTCAAATTTGAAGACTATTGATTGTTTATTTTTTCAATGCCTATCCTCATAATTATTTATGAATTTATTTGGGATAACATATAATTTCTCAAATAAAATTTTTCCTTATGTCTTATACCAACTTATCATGTTTATTTTTGATTTCGTGTGTCAGGTTTATGTCAAAGTCATTTCCAAACTTGTTAGATTAAATTAAATTCACATAAATCATTTCTTTCAAGTCTAGATTTTGACACCAGTTGGAAAAAATTCCTAGAAAAACCTATTTGAGCCTATACTTTGACTCCATGTTTGGATAAAAGACCTAGCGACTCTTTTCCCTTTCCAAGTTTAGACCCTGTTTGGAACACTTTGACCTAGATTTTGGCATGCTAGTTTTTATTTAGATGCTTGACCTTTTGTGTCTATGACATTTGATGTTAGAATATTTTATGAAAAGTCTTATCAAAAACTATTTTTGAGATACAAATCCATGATCAAATCATTATTTGGAGATACATCTCCATTTTTGATTAAGTTAGACTTAGTTTGAACTATTTGTCCTTTGGACATAGTTTTTTAGAGTTTACAGAACTCTAATTCTTTTGTTTCAGAGATTTCATCATTTACATGAATATGTCTAGCTACCTTATGGTGGAGTCATGTATAATCCAACTTATGATAGAATGGTCACAAAAAATCCCACTAGGAACCCCTACGGAGAAAGATTTTATGAGTTTTATTATGCTCCCTATAATACTCCATATGAGGAACATAGTCAAAATCTACAAAATCCAAATCAAATTACCAATTGAGATGATATTGTTTAGGAGAAATAATTTTAAGAATAAAATATAGATAATGTTATTTAGGATATGAATCCATACCGTCTTTACAATAATCAGTACATATAACATATTCAAGAACCAGCTTATGATCCAACTCAAGTTTGGGATGATATGATATATGAGGTGGACTTACATGTTTTGGTTTTTGAGATAAATCAAGCTCCATAATTCCCATTCATCATTCTAAGACCTCATCTTTTAGCTTATGTGAGTAACCAAGCTCTACACTACCATATTGTTACCATTTTAGGATTTCATCCTTTGGCTCATGTTAGAAATCATGCTCCCTAATGCCCTACCATTATCCAACCATATGCTATTCCTCATCTGATACCAATCTAATCAAAACCTCAACCCATACAATCATTTGAAGACCAAGCTATGTTCAAAACTAGTAATTTATAAATCATTAGAAACCAAGGTCAATAAAACCAACCAATTTGAGATATTTTTGTTGAACCAACCACTTGTGATAAGTTGACATTTGATGAATCACATATTGATCCTATACCAATTGTCAAAGAGTTTCACTTTGATGATCTATTTTTTGATGAGTCACTTCTTAATGATTATAACCACCTTTGGGTAAATCATTACCTCGACCATATGCCTATTTTTTATGGGCCTCTCTTTGATAAGATAATCATTAAGGAGTTATCCCTTGACCTTTTTCCTATCCTAGAGGAGTCCCACTCTGACAAAATAGTTTTTATGGAGCCCATTATTCCATCATAGGCTATTACTTTTCCAATACTAAACATTTAGAAAGACATCATTATAATATAGTTCCCATCAGATGAATGATTATATTAGATTTAGGTTTTATTCTTGAACAAAGATTAGATTTAGTATTAGAATCAGAATCAACATTAGTCTCAACATCAGATTCAAAGCCCATTGAGTCAAAATTAGATTCAGAAATAAAATGAATTCATGACTATTATAATATTAGTTATGCATGCCTCACAAATCAATTTGAATACATTTTTTATCCTTTTATATTTTATGAGGATGAGTACTTCAACTTTGACATGAGTTATCCTAATATCTTTTATGAGGATCATGTAGCCTCTCCCCATTACATTACCATTCCATAGGGCATTACCATCAACCAAAATATCCATATTATTGACATTCCATCTCCCATAAGTGTTGATTGGGATTAATATAATCACACTTTGTTGAACTACATCCATGGTGACATAGCAATTGAAGTAGATAAAGAAGGCCAAGACCACACTCATATAACAGAAGAACACTCTCCTAATGAAACCTTTTTGGAGGCACTAGGGGACAAACAAAGTTCAAGCTTAGCATCTTCTAGTGAAACGTTTTTGGAAGCACTAGAAGAAAATAAAATTAAAAATCCAATGTTCATTAGCAAAACCTTCTTGGAGACACTATGGGAAAATTAAGACAACTTCATTGGTAGAAACCTCTTCAAGGCACCAATAGTTGAGCACAAAAGTTCTTCACTATTTGACGTAGACAAAATAAAAGATAACATCAAAATAACTTCCTACTTATAGCCTAATTAGATGGTAGCTACTCTCAAGATCAAACAATAAAAAATTTGGTGGTCCTACCAAGAGTATTTTCATATGTCTTTGACCCTGCCACAACTAAAATTAGGTTGAATCTGGCATCAATAAAATTACTTGTGACATTTTTCATTTTTTTCCCAACCATTACCCATTCCATTATCATTTACCATTCCATTTCAAAATCAAATCTATCAACCATTATTTTTCCTTGTTTACGATCCATGACCTTAATTTCTTTTATAGAGGCTACAAAGATAACTTGTCTTGATGTTTTAAGAAATCAGAATCAATGACCAATGAAGATCACAAAAACATTTCTTGAAAACTATATCTCCAACCAGTTCTTGATAGAGTAGCTATTTAGATGAGGTGTGGGATATAAATTATCATGATTGGTTATTTTTTTTGTATCATTTTTTGATCAAGACGTGCATCTCGACTTCAATAGGAATAATAGAATCAAAAACCAATAATCACCTAGGCCAAAAACATTTACCATACCATTTCAAATTGCCATATCCATTTTCCATTGTCACATATCTTATCATTCACCCCTTCCCACTTAGGGGAATCCCTCTTACCATTTTATCCAAAATGTAAAACCCATCATTATCCTAAATAATGACATTTCATTTTACCATATCATTCCTATCTAGACAAAAGCCTATTTTTAGTCATCCCATCCAATCTTGTTTTGATCTTTCTTCATTTGGTTCTTCCTATACATTTTGAGAGGGGATTCTGATAAAGTTTCAATAATCAATAAAATTTTATGTTTACATTGATAGTCTATGAAAGTAGTGTGATACTTGATCTAAAAAGATATATTTCACTTTCCATCCTGTATCAAGTTTATTTATGTGAGCCTAATTATAACCACCTATGAGCATATCAGTGTTTCACCGGTCTTGCTATTAATTATAACCACCTATGGGAAAATTATTATGATTGATCTGAGCCATTTTATCCTAGTTACAACTAATTATGGGTAAACTAGGGGAAACACTTATTTATAATGCATTATCGCATCACTTTGCCATCATTATTTTCATTTGACTGGTCATTTTCTAGATTTGAGAACTTATTAAGACTTGGTCAGGTTTCTCCCCATATTTTTTGCGGATATAATTACTATGAATTGAGGTTATTTTGGGATAAATTAGGCCATGATCAATTCATGTTGAGGTCAACTTAGTCCCCCTTTCATGTGCTATCACCATTTTGTAAGCAATCTAAGCCAAACTCTCTCATTGTTTTGCGAGTAGGTATCTTGTCATTATTTAATGAGTTGAGATATCTAAAAATGCCAAAAAAATTTAAATATTTCAAAATATAAAAAAATTTGTCCTATCTAATCCTAGTCAGTTATCCTTGATTCACCTTGTTGGGTGATGGTCATTATTAGGATAATTTCTATTGCCTTTTGTTTGTTTATTTGAAGTTGTTTGTTTGTTTATGTGCTTTTTTTTGTTTTAGTTTTTTTTTCTTACCTATTTTTTTTATTTTGACATTGTTGCCTTAACTCAGACTATATGTGTTCATTGGGTGATTATTTGCACACATTATTCTTGAGTCCATCCATATTCATGGGTCAACATTATTAACATGGTTTTTATCATTGGTGCATTATTTTTTAGTGTTTATTAGATCAGGAGTTAGTCCTTATGCATATTTTGGCAAAGTCTTTATAATTTTCTATCATGATGCCTATCATCACATACTACAAAAAAAATTAGCTTCAAGAAGGTCTACAATCAATGGAGCCACATAAGTTTCTCCTTGGCACCTTGAAAAATCCTCTCACCCTTGATCAAATCAATCCATTGACCATTCTAGTTGTATTATTTATAATAAGGATGAGCATCTCCTTATTGACAGGTACAACTTAATTATTTCTATTGATCAATCTTATTCTTCTATTCATCTCTTTCACCACTTTACACCTGCTCATCTTTAATCTATATTTCAAGTTATATCCTTCAGTTATGCTTGCTAATCAGCCCTAATTGGGGCACAATCATCTTTATAAAACAATCCAAGTTCTCTTAATGATTATAACCACCTATGGGCAAATCATTATTGTAACATTTATTTTTGATTATAAATACCTTTGGGAAAATCAATATCCTTTTTAAATTAGTGTATACAAGAATTTTCTCATTTGGATTAATCTCAACCATAGGTTAATTCCACCTTTCTTCTTACTTCTTTTTCGAGGGATCATCTATCAACAAATGTAATGGCCACTCCCTCAAGGGGGCATAATCATAGGCTTCTTAAACACTCTTTGGAGCTTTTTATTAAACCATAATCTTCTTTTTAGCATATAGGCCATCTCTCATTATTTGAGAAGACATTTTTTTCCCTATAATTTACAACATCTTCCCAAACAAGGGCAAACTGTAGACACCTAAATCTAGTCACAAATGACCATCAATCAGGGTTTTGACCAATTTCTACTAAAATGCACAATTTGGCCTAGAAACACTAAAACGTATTACAATATTCAAAACTAAAATATTCAAGTGGTTATTTTGGATAGAGTGTCATTAAATAGGGTAATGAAATTTATGAAACAACTAACTTGATCAAATCATTTTGAGTCAAAATGCTAATTTTACACCTAGGTGCTATAGATTATTCTTTTCTATCAAATTTATTATACGAGACATGTGACTTTGTTATTTTGAGTTGAAAACATCCTAAATGGGATAATTATTTCAATGCATATAACATTAAATTATAATTCCAATCCAGTCAAATTTTGAGCCAATAATATGAAATTTTGACCAATTTGATTAATTTGTGCACAAATTGCCAAGGTTTAACATCAAAGTTGACTAATCATGTTTAAGGCTAATTAAACCAAATAAAGAGCTTAAGTTAATTTTCTATGGGAATTTTTGAATATTTATTTTTATAAATTTATTGTCATTAACTGCATCATCAAATAACATCATCCTATGGGGTGGCATCCAGAAGCCATAAATGCCACAAATATCTGAATTAATGCCTCCCATGCCTCATAAAGACCCTCCATGCCTAGTTAATAACCATATATCCCAAATATTGATGAGCCTATTTATTAATTTTAATTACATAGTTGAATTGATACTTATCCACACATATTTGTCTTGAGATGGATGGTTTAAGTTGATTCTAAACCATTCCAAAAATCTATAAATAGGAGGCCTGGCCTATTAAATTTTAAGCTCTTTTATACCAAACTTATAATTCCCAAATGTATTCAAAATCATTGCATCTTAGTGTTAAAATACCCAAATATTGATCCAAGATAATCTAATTAAAATCCAAACAAGGTGCCAAGGAGAGCTGGAGGTAGCCATACTTCATTGATGCAGAATTCATGAGCATAAACTGAGCAACCCACTACAATAAGCATTTTGGAGCATCTAAGGAAGGTGAAGGAATGTCTTTGTTTCATGTTTTATTTATTTTTTTCATTTTTATTTTTTCAAATAAGCTCCTCCTTTGAGATAGGCTTAGGGTGTTAGTTTAGTGTCTTTTTTATTGATTTGTTTTTTTTCACTAACACAATACTAATCTCCCCCTATTGCAATCCTATGATCACAAATGGCACACCTAGTGGGAACTCACAAATTTGGTCAAATTAAACATAAAAAAAACCTAATAACCATTATCATCTAGGATCTTGGAGTGTGAAAGCAAAGAAGACAAAAATTTGAGCAAAAATCCATTTTTCTATAAGTCATGGTTTTGTTCTTGAAACTGTCCAACCCAACTTGCATGTCAACCCAACTCACCTATCAACCCAACTTGAATGTCAACCCAAATTTCTTGCTAACCCAACTCACATACCAACCCAACTCACTTTTCTAGCCCAACTCACCTGTCAACCTAACTCACCTTTTAACCAAACTTGATTATCAACCCAAGAGCTAAATTTTTAATGTCATTTGCTCAAATTCCTAAGTGCTTCAAAGCAATTCATTGTAATATTGTTTTTTAGGTTGAAAGGGTATTTTTGAAGTAGATTTAAATGATTTTGACTAAACACACACCTTTCAAATTGGGTTTAAAAAGAACTTGATCAAAAATCATGCGTACTTCAAATTTGGCTTAAAATGAACATGTCATGTTTCTCACACATTTGAATTGGTGCCTAAAATGAACAAAAGATTTAGATAATTATTAGGTACTTTTAATTTAGTGATTAAAACACATAATAAATCTTACAACATTTTAAATTTGGTGTTTTAATCGTGAATCTAATCTAAGTCTTGAATTTTCAATTTGGGTTTAAAATGAACTTAGGTTTTTATTACTTCATGTGGTTATATTGTGCAATATTTTCCATTTTTGTATTAAAGCCAAAGGGCTAGTAACAAATATAATAAAAAAAATTCAAATTTAGTGAAATAAATCAACATCACTTCAATTATTTTCAAAACTTACTTATTGATTATTTCAGTGAAAAGAGACGTGCGTGTATGTTCCCCCATCTGTCTACTTTAGGGAACTTTTGGGATCAAAAGCACCATCTCGTCATAATTTGAGCCTAGTCTGAGGCATAGAAATAATGTCATCTAAAGCACTCCCCAAAAACTTGTGATAGTTTGACTGATCTTGAAATGACCCTAATGTCTTTCTATCACTCATTTATTTTATTGCATCTTGGCTTATGAGGGGACTTCATTACCTCCCACAAGTTCTATAGGGAAGCTTTGACCTAGGGTTTCATCTTCTAGCACTAACTTTAACAACTCCCAATAGTATTATAGTTTTAATCAATTAAACCACCTTATATTATTGTATTTGCACATGGGATGTATCTACACTTTAGACATCACACTACACTGAGAAATTTATGGATGTAGTGGTTGCTAAAAAGATAAGACCTTTTTGCAACAAACCAAGTGTTGTAGACACCCAATTAAAGTGTTTCTTCTCTTTTTTGCTAACATGAAAGTTAGTAGATATGGGATCCATCAATAAATGATTTAAAACCAATTAGTTTTAGTCGACCCCACTTTTCCATACCCTTAATAAGAATTTGGACAATTTACTTGTATTTTGTCATTTTGTTACTTGGTGTTTTGAGACCGAAAGTAATATGTTTGTTTGTAAACCATGTCAAAACCAGTTTGTTTATATGTCACTCTTTTGTCTAAAGAGGTGTTATTTTATCTATTTTACACCACACTTATGCCTTGAAAGTTTTAATAAACTTATTTGTGTTTGATACTTATTTGAGGGGGGCAGTGTTATGATGCCCAAAACATGTCAAACCATTTTTGCCTTTAACTCTTTGAAACATAACATTGATCACATAATTTGAGAATGCTTACACCATTAGGCTACTCAATTTGTTTCAATACTTTATTTAATATTGCACCAAAAACTATTTATTTCAAACCATGTCACATCAGCCATTTGGACCTTATTTATGCTCTGTCATGTTGTCTAATCTTGTCTAGCTTCTTTGGTTAAATCCTAGTTTTCAATGTTGAGTTTTCAATTAACCTTATCAAAGTTTGAATGCAAAAAATTATTGATTTTTATTTAGGCCTCAATTCATAGGATTGATACACAAATATTTCCATTTTGGGTTGCATAACTTTGGTTAATTGATTACCCAAATTTGAAGACTATTGATTGTTTGTTTGTTCAATGCCTACCCTCATCATTATTTGTGCCTTTGTTTGGGAGAACATAACCTTTCTCCAATATCCTTTTACCTTATGGATTATACCAATTGATCTTGTTTATGTTTTATTCTGTGTGCTGGGTCTATGTGAAAGTTATTTCCAAACTTGTTAGATTAAATTAAATTCACATCAATCCTTTTTTTCAAGTCTACCTTTTGACACTGTTTGGCTGAAAGTCCTAGCACAACTTGTTTGAGCCTAGGTTTTGACTCCATTTTTTGATAGAAATACCTAGTGACTCTTTTCCCTTTCCTAATTTAGACCTTGTTTGGAACACTTTAACCTAGACTTTGACATGCTAGTTTTTATTCAGATGCTTAACCTTTTGTGTGTATGACATTAAATGTTAAATATTTGATGTTAGACTAGTTTATGACAAGTCTTATCACAAAATATTTTAGATATATAGCTCCATGATCAAATCATTATTAGGAGACACAGCTCCACTTTTGATTAAGTTAGACCTAATTTGAATGATTTATCCTTTGGACATAGTTTTTTAGAGTTTGTAGAACTCTGTCTTTTGTTTCATAGATTTCATCATTTATGTGAATATATCTAATTACAATTATAGTAGAGTCATGTATAATCAAACTTATGATAGAATGGTAAAAAAAAATCCCACTCAAAACCCCTACAAATAAATATTTTATGATTTTTATTATTCTACCTATAATACTCCATATGGGGAACATAGTCAAAATCAACAAAATCCAAATCAAATTACCAATTGGGATGATATGGTTTATGAGGAGGAATTTTATGACCCAAGTATAGATAATGTTTTTTGGGATACAGATCCATACCCTTTTTACAATAATCAATACATAGAACATATTCAAGAACCAACTTATGATCCAATTCAAGATTGGGATGATATGGTTTATGAGGTGGACTAGATGCTTTAGCTTATGCAAGAAAACAAGCTACATAATGCCCTTTCATAATTCTAGGACCTCATTTTTTAGCTTATGCAAGCAACCAAGCTACACACTACCCTATTGTTACCATTTTACGACTTTGTCCTTTGGCTCATGTGAGAAATCATGCTCTATAATGCCCTACCATTATCCAACCATAGGCCATTGTAATGATTAATAATTTTTAGGTATTGGTAAAGAGTGAGAGGCAAAAGGTTTTTTGAAATATTAAATGAAAATAGATAAAGAGATAGGAGTGGAAATTATATCCAATCAAAACCTCAATCCATCCAATCATTTGAAGACCAAGCTATGCTTAAACTAGTATTTCCTAACTCATTATAAACCAAGGCCAATAAAACCAACCAATCTGAGATATTTTTATTGAACTAATCACTTGTGATAAGTTTTCATGTGATGAATCACATATTGATCCTATACTAGTTGTCAAGGAGTCTCACTCTGATGATCTAGTTTTTGCCGAGTCACTTTTTAATGATTATAACCACCTTTGGGTAAATCATTACCTTATTCATATGCCTATTTTTTGAGGGCCTCCCTTTGATAAGATAGTCTTTGAGAAGTTATCCCTTGACCTTTTCCCCATCATAGAGGAGTTCCACTCTGACAAACTAGATTTTTTAGAGCCCATTATGCCATCATAGGCCATTACTTTTCTAATACTAAACATTCAATAAGACATCATTGTAACATAGTACCCATCAGATGAATAATCAAAATTAGATTTAGTTTTTATTCTTGAACTAACATCAAAATCAAAATCAACATTAGTCTCAACATTAGATTCAAAGCCCATTAAGTTGAAATTATATTCAGAAATAGAATAGATTCATGATTGTTACAATATTAGTTATGCATGCCTCATAGATCAATTTGAATACATTTTTTATCCTTATATAGTTTTTGGATGAGTAGTCTAACTTCAACATGAGTTATCATAATATCTTCTATGAGGATCGTGCAACCTCTCCCCATTCCATTACCAATCCACATGCCATTACCATCAACCAAAATATCCATATTATTGACATTCCATCTCCCACAAGTGTTGATTGGGATCAAAATAATCATACTTTATTGAAATGCCTCCATGGTGACATAGCAATTGAAGTAGATCAATAAGGCCAAGACCACATTCATATAGTATAAGAACACTCTCCTAATGAAACCTTTTTTGAGGCACTAGGGGACAAATAAAGTTCAAACTTTTTTGGAAGCACTAAATGACAATCAATTTCAAAATCCAATGTTCATTAGTGAAACCTTCTTGAAGACACTATGGGAAAATCAAGACAACTTCATTGGTAGAGACCTCTTCAAGGAACCAATAGTCAAGCATAAAATTTCTTCATTGTTTGATGCAGATAAAATCAAAGATAACATCAATATAGCTTCTTATCTATAGCCTAATCAAATGGTAACTACTCTCAAGATCAAATAAAAACAAAATCTAGTGGTCCTATTAAGAGCATCTTTAGAGGTCTTTGGCCCCACCACAACTAAAATTAGATTGAATCTGACATCAACAAGATTATGTGTGACTGAACATCTTGATGTTCATTTATTTACCAACCATTACCCATTCCATTATCATTTACCATTTCATTTCATAATCAAACCTATCAACCATTATTTATCCTTGTTTACCATCCATGACCTTACTTTATTTTATAGAGGCTACAAAGATAACTTGTCTTGATGTTTGAAGAAATCAGAATTAATGACGAATGAAGATCACAAAAGCATTCTTGATAACTATATCTATAACCAATTCTTAATAAAGTATTTATTTTAATGAGGTCTGGGCTAGAAATTAACATGATTGGTTATTTTTTTTGTATCATTTACTGATTAGGATGTACATCTCCACTTTAGTAGGAATAATAGAATCAAAAACCAATAATCACCTAAGCCAAAAATATGTACCATACCATTTCAAATTTCCATATCCATTTACCATTATTGTATATCTTACCATTTACCCCTTACCACTTGGGGGCATACCTCTTACCATTTTATCTAATCTATTAAACCCATCATTATCCTAAGCAATTCCATTTCATTTTACCATATCATTCCTATGTGGACCAAAGCCTATTTTAGTCATCCTATCCAATCTTATTTTCATATTATTTCATTTATTTCTTCCTGCACATTTTGAGAGGGGATTTCGATCAAGTTTCAATAATTAATCAAAGTCTATGTTTACAATGATAGTCTATGAAAGTAGTGAGATAGTTGATCTAGCAAGATAGTTTTCATTTTCCATCCTATGTCATGTTTGTTTATGTCAGCCTAGTTATTACCACCTATGGGCAAATCAATGTTTCACTGATCTTGCTAATAATTATAACCACCTATGGTAAAATTAGTATGATTGATCTGAGCCAGTATATCCTAGTTATAACTACCTATAGGAAAACTACGAGCAACACTTATTTATCATGCATTATCACATCACCTTGCCATCATTATTTTCATTTAATTGGCCATTTTCTAGATTTGAGAACTTGTTGGGACCCAGTCAAGTTTCTTCCCATATTTTGTGTAGATAAAATTTCTATTTCTTGAGGTTATTTTGGGACAAAGTAGGCCATGCTCAATTCATGTTGAGGTCACCTCAGTCCCCCTTTTCATGCTTTCTCACTATTTTGTGAGAAATCTAAGACAAACTCTCTCACCATTTTGTAAGTAGGTATCTTGTCATTCTTTAATGAGCTGAGATATCTCAAAATTCCAAAAACATTCAAATATTTCAAAATACAAAAACATTTGTCCTGTCTAAGCCTAGTTAGTAATCCTTGATTCACCTTATTAGGGCATAGTCATTATTAGGATGATTTCTATTGCCTTTTGTTTTTAGGCTTTCTATTTGTTTATTTATTTCAATTTGTTTATTTGTTTATGCACTTTATGTTTTTTTTTCTTGCCTATTTATTTGCTTTTAACACTGTTGCCTTGACTTAGACTATATGTGTTAAATGGGTGATTCATTGCACACATTATTCTTGATTCCATCTATATTCATACACCAACATTATCATCATGGTTTTTATCATTGGTGGATTATTTTTGAGTGTTTATTGGATTGGGAGTCAGTTTTTATGCATATATCAGCCAAGTCTTCATAGTGTCCTATCATGATGCCTACCATCACATGCTACAACAAAAATTAGCTTCAAGAAGGTCTACAATCAATGGAGCCATAGAAGTTTCTCTTTGGCACCTTGGCAAATCCTCCCACCCTTGATTAAATCAATCCATTGACCATTATAGCTGTATTATTACTAATAAGGATGAGCATCTCCTCATTGGTAGGTACAACTTAATTATTTATATTGATCGATCTTATTATTCTATTCATCTATTTCATCACTTTGCACTTGCTCATCTTTAATCTATATTCTAGGTTATATACTTGAGTTATGCTTGCTAATCAGCCCTAATTGGGGCACAATCATCTTTATAAAAAAATCCAAGTCCCCTTAATGATTATAACCACCTATGCATGAATCATTGTTTCAACTTTTATTCTTGATTATAATTGCCTTTGGGAAAATTAATATCCTTTTTAAATCATTGTGTGCAAGTATTTTCTCATTTGGATTAATATCAACCATAGGTTAATTCCACCTTTCTTATTGCTTCTTTTTTTAGGGACCATCCATCAACAAATGTAATGGCCACTCCCTTGAGGGGGAATCATCATAGGCTTCCTAAACACTCTTTGGAGATTTTTCTTCAACCATCATCTTCTTTTTGGCATACAGGCCATCTATCATTATTTGAGAAGAAATTATTTTGCCTATAGTTTGCAACATCTTCCCAAAATAGGGGAAAATTATAGACACCTAAATATAGCTTCCAATGACCATCAATCAAGCTTTTGACCAATTTCCTCTAAAATGCATAATTTGGCCTGAAAGCACTAAAACACATTAAAAGTTTTGAAACTGGCATATTCAAGTGCTGATTTTGGCCAGAGTTTCATTAAATAGGTCAATGCAATTTATGAAGTAAATAACTTTGATCAAACCATTTTGATTCAAAATGCCAATTTTGCACCTAGGTACTCTGGATTACTCTTTTCTATCAAATTTATTATATGAGACACGTGCCTTTATTATTTTGTGTTGACAACATCCTAAATGGGATAATGGTTCCTATTCATCTAACATCAACTTCTAATTTCAATCCAATCAATTTTTTAGCCAATAATATGACATTTTGACCAATTTGATTAATTTGTGCACAAATTACCAAGGTTTTGCATCAAAGTTGACTAATCATGTTTAAGACTAATTAAACCAAATCAAGATCTTAAGTTAATTTTCTATGGAAATTTTTGAATATTTATTTTTAGAAATTGATTGTCATTAGTTGCATCATCAAATGACATCATCCTATGCAGTGGCATCCATAAGCCATAAATTCCACAAATATCTAAATTAATGGCTCATTAAGACCCTTTATGCCTAGTTAATGCCCATCTATCCCCAATATTGATGACCTTATTTAAGAATTTTAATTACATAATTGAATTAATACTTAGCCACACATCTTCATCTTGAGATAGGTGGTTCTAGTTTATTCTAAATCATTCTAAAAATCTATAAATAGGAGGCCTTGCCTATTAAATTTTAAACTCTTTTATTCCAAACTTATAAATCCCAAATGCATTCAAAATCATTGCATCTTAGTGTTATAATGCCCAAATGTTGAGCCAAGATAAGCCAATTCAAATATAAATAAGGTGATAAATATAGATGGAGGTAGCGATACTTCATTCATGCAAACATCATGAGCACAAACCAAGCAAGCCACTACAACAAGCATTTTGGAGCATCCAAGGAAGGTGCTTCTTTCATGTTTTAGTTGTGTTTTCCATTTTTGCTTTGTTAACTATGTTCCTCCATTAAGATAGACTTAGGTGTTAGTTTAGTGTGTTTTTGATTGATTTGTTTTATTCACTAAAACAATACTAATATCTCCCTATTGTAATCCTATGTTCACAAAAATTAGTTCAAATAAGATCATGTTGAGAGAAATAAAGCCAAAGAAGTAGAGGGTGTGTAGAGACAAGCTAAGGGAGTAAATGTTCAACTGTAAATTTTTGATGAAGTGGAGGCTAAGACAAGGGAGCACAAATAGTTAGAATACAAGAATCAACTGGCACAAGCTACATTGATACAAAAGAAAACATAACATGAGGTGTGAGAGAAGGATGCCAAAGAACATCACTAGAAATAAGAAGAATCTAAGGGTGAGGAAAATTCACAAGCATCCAAGGAAAATTCTGAGGCTAATGTCAAAGCTAAAGTGGAGGTTGATGCCAAAGCTAAGGTTGAGGTAGATGCCAAGGATAAAACTATAACTAGAGCCAAGGCTGAGGAGGTAGCTTGAATTCATGTTGAGGATACAACTAAGGCTCAAGATAAAATTGAGGCATAGATTGTTAAAGAAAAGGAATCTAAGAAAAAGGTAGAAGTAAAACATGCATCACCCCACAAAGATATGACCTAATCAGGGACACCAAATGAGAATTTTTTATCAAAGTCTCACCCCTCTACCCAATGGTTTCAGGATGTCCCTACCACATCATATCCTCACACCACTTTCTCACTTCCATTGGCTTAATTTACACTAGATCCTACCATAGTGATAGCCACATTTGATCCCACTTCCATGGAGATACTTTAGATGTTTCATATCTACCATTGTCCAAGTAAATTGAAGGAGTAGCTACATTCCAAGAATCCATTGTACTGAAGTATTTAGACTTAGAACAAAATGTTTTTCAACTATGAAAAGAGAAATCAGAAGTAGAAAATCAAATTGATAAGGATATGAATCTCATCAATGCTACTTGTCCTCCTCTAGTTATGCAAGTCATTGGTGATCAAGTAATATTTAAGGACAAACAACTCACTATGTTCCTAACTCAGCTAATAAAAGATTGGGTGAGCACACAAAAATAGTGCACCTAAGGTCAGGTTATCCATGCTGAAATAGAAGGCATTTGTGAAATACTAAAGGAATATGTATAGGACATAGATATTGTTTCACATCAAGATAAACAAATATCCCAAGGAATGTTTGATTAGAGGAATCACCTTGACAAATCCTTGGCTACTATAGAACTAGAGTTCAAAATGGTGGATAAAGATAAAGATATAATGAGTGATCAAATGAATATTTAAGAAATATTAACTATCACATTTCAATAGTTATTAGATGTTAGGGATACCATGATGAATAACCTCCAATTCTGATAGAATGAGATAATGTACAACACATTTATAGCTTTTCAATACCAAAGGACTATAGACAAGTTAGATGATATTGTGTTAGATATCTAGCTTAAGCTATCAAATACCAGATCCTTCCTTATCATCGTAGAATAAGATGTGAAAATTTTGATGGTCATTTATATTTTACTATGTGTTTTTCTTACCATGATGTAATAAGTACTTGATAATTGGAAAATGATAAAGCATGAGCTCTCAAAAGTTGAATCGACTATTGCGCATATCATATAAGAGCCTAAGTTCATTCCACCATAGAATCTCCAAGAAATTTTATAAAAGAGAATGTTGGATACAAAGGTGTAGTCTAAGCAATCACAATTTACATAGTTGCCTAGCCAAACTTCAGCACCACTTCCATATTAGGTAAATACATAGTTCAAGTTTTGTATTTTAAGAAAAAAAATTGCTTTGTAACATATTCAAAAGCATTAGGAGTGGGGCCAAGTTGCTTTAAAAAACCTGACCAAGATGAACACTTGGTTAAGCTAGTTTATGGAAAATTAGAAAGGGTGGTAGGCAAGTATGTTACTTAGTTAAAAACCCAAAGGAGTAGATAAATAGTGTATAAAGGGTTAAAATCAGTAAATGGCATGCAAAGTGATTACTGTCACTTTTGTAAAAGGCTAATATTTTTAGAGTTTGTCTTAGGATGCAGCAATAGTTTAAGTCTTGTAAAGTGTAGGATGTGGAGTAGGGCCTCATAAAATCTCAAGTCTATAATTGATGGATACATGTGCATAGGGTATCATTTTGTCATCTATATGATATTTTGTATGTCTTCAGCTTTGTTATTTAATTGATAGATATAATAATGCCAATAGTCTTTCTTTTTGTATCCCATAAGGTTGGAATGTGAAGAAAAAGAGCCATGTAAGAAGCTATATATAATGTTATGGTATAATGGAATATGGTTCCAATTGTGATAGAGATTAATAAACTAGTTCTGTTATGGTTTTCCTAATATTCTTTTATGTTTGCCTAGTGTGTAGTGTTTAGTCTATTTTATTTTATCTTATTATTTATTATACTATGTTGTTTATATTTTATAATTATTAATGCCATGTTAGTTTATCTTTATATTTATTTTTGTGTGTAAAATTTAAGATTATTTAAATTCACTCATATTATTATGATTCTTTTCCACTCTATGTTGTGCAAGCTATCCTTATAACTATAATGTTTTGGATAAATTTTAGGAAACTCTACTAACATTCCTTAAACATGCACATGATGGGAATTTTATTTCAAGGTATCTCTGAGAAGATACCTTGAAAGGCTTTTTAGTACCTTTGAGTGTACCCTAATGCATGTTTTAAATGTATAAGGTATCTCCTAAGAGATTCCTTTCTAACATTCATTAAGGTACCCTTGAAGGTACTATAAGGCCCTTCAAGGTATCTCCTACAAAATACCTTGAATGGTCTTGTAGTACCTTCAATGGGTCTCCTAGTAGATACCTTGAAAATGCACACAATTAGAATTTTATTTCAAGGTATCTCTTAAGAGATACCTTAAAGGTCCTTGTAATATATTCAAGGGTACCCTTATGCATGTTTGAAAGGTATCTCCTAGGAGATATTTTGAAGGGCCTTTTAATACCTTCAAGGGTACCCTTATGCATGTTTGAAAGGTATCTCCTAAGAGATACCTTCAAGGTACCCTTGAAGGTACTACAATTCCCTTCAAAGTATCTTCTAAGAGATACCTTTAAGGGTCTTGTATTACCTTTAATGGTTCTCCTAGTAGATACCTTGAACATGCACATGATTGGAATTTTCTTTCAATGTATCTCCTAGGGGATACCTTGACAGTCCTTGTAGTAATTTTAAGGGGTATCCTCATAGATAGCTTTAACATGAACATGATTGAAAATTTTATTCAATGTATCTCCTAGGAGATACCATGAACATGCACATGATTAGAATTTTCTTTCAAGGTATCTCCTAGGATATACCTTGAACATGCAAAGAATTAGAATTTTCTTTCAAGGTATCTCCCAAGAGATATCTTGAAGGGCCTTATAATACCTTTAATGTTGATTGCAAAGGTAATTTTAATGGATTTGATATAACCACGGTACCTTTTTTATTTTGAAGGAACCTTGATGATAGCTCAACTTCAAATGACATGCAAAAATTTTGCATGTATTGGTGACTCAGTCCCCTAAGTACTAGACTTTAACACATATCCTTTGACCTTTGAAAAAAAGAGTGACAACATGAACTAATGGGATTTTTACAATTGTGACCTAGTCATAACATTCTAGATTATGAATAATTTGTAAATTTTATGATCCTATGACTTAATCAAAACATGCCACGTGGTATCTAGTCATGACCTTTTGAGGCTTCTATTATTTCCTAAGTCTTGTGATAATGTGATCCTATCATATCACGCTTCTTGGAATTTGGTTGTACCCCACATTTAAGATGTAATATTTCAATTTCATAATATAGAGATTACATGACAAGATGACACTTGTTAGTAAGTCACTTAATCTTAATTAGCTAGATGTGACATGGAAGCCATGTGATAGTTGGGAGTAATGGGCTGAAGACATGTGGACCCATATTTCATTATAATAATATGATCAAAGGAAGTCATGAAACCTAATGACTATGTGATCAAATTAAAATGTGATACTTGGAGAGGCATCATAGAATTTAGGTCCATTAATAATTTCATATAAAAAATCCACATGATAATTTGAGCCAATAAGAACTTGTCACTTGGAAAATTAGTAGAAGTTCTTAGGCCATGTTATTCTAAGGATGAAAGAGGTTTATTCATATGATAATTAAATATGAGTGATACAATTAAAATATGACACTTAGAAAAGTGTCATGTGATCCACTCGGATAGTTTGATATTTAGAATAAAAGGCCAAAATACATGAGAGGGTTTCAAGTGTTAAGTATGTGTCAAAATCAACACCTAGGTGGCATACAAATGTTCACAAATTATTAATAGTAGGCACAAATTAAATGTTGATGGGACTTATTTCATGGAATATAAACCCAAGTCAATTCATCAAAAATTCAAGCCTATGATGATATGACACATGGTCAAAGAAAGGGTGGTGATTGACTAATTTATTAAAGTAAAGTTTTGATGGTGATGTGGCCACTAAATTGTTGAAAGGGATGTAATAAAGGACAACTGAGTTAGAATAATAAAATAAATCCACCTTACCAGAAGAAACTATCACCAAATTAGAACGGGTAGTTGAGTCCATATTTGATACTCTAAATACTTTATCTCAATATAAAGTAAAAGTATATAAAGTTTATAAAAAAATTACCAAGGGAAAATAAAATATGGGAATTATGATAACAAAGTGATTAACTTGGTTAAGTTGATTGGGTTGAATAAATTTGAAGAACTGAACCTAGTACCCTTGGAACATTTGAACATTGCTCAGTCCTACATCATTAGAAGGAGGAAAGTCTTAAATCAATGGGTTGATGATATGAGATACTTGGGGAATTATCTTACTTAGCAAGGTGACAAAGTTCTAACTCTACTCAAGGAGGCTTAAATCACACACCTTGTAAATATATATGGTGACATCATCAATAAGGATGCTTTCAAAGTACAACTCTAGAATTTTATTTTTAATTTCAATAAATATGCTCTGACTCGAGGAGTAACCTTTGGATAAGAGATGATGGACTTTATATCATCAACTAATCAAAAAATAGAGAAGGTAATAAAAATCAATTAATTTGTAAGACCTATCTTAACTAAACATGATGTAATATCATATTTCATTATCAAACTACTAAATAAACCCATCATAGAACTAAGATTGAATGTTAAAGATTATAGGATACATATAATATAGACAAGATAACTATTATTTTGAATAACAACCTTCCATTTGTGTATAGCACTCCATTCAAGAAGGATGACTTGAAATATATTTGATGTACCTTCTATTTATGTTGAACATCAATATCTATGATTATTTTCACCATTTCTAGCCTTGCTACAAGTTTAAACATCTTATTGTAATCATGTTTGTGCCTTTGATTATATCCCTTCACCACTAGTTTTTCTTTATGCCTCTCTATCTTGCCTTTAGGAGTGGTTTTTGTCTTATACACCGACTTGAATCCTATGAAATATTTTCATTTTAGAATGTCAACTAACTCCCAAGTCTAATTTTTCTCTATGATAGAAAAAATAGAATGTGCAAGCCTAAGTGGGTAGTAACCAACAACAATAAGTAAAATAAAATACTAAGACTATGAGGATAGTCCAAACCAAATAACAATCTGTAAATGCACCAAATAAACATGCAATAAGATATGAAATAGGGGAGGGAAGAATTATAAAAATAAAACATAGTTTGCATTTATTAAATTCACCTAAAATACTATTACATCTTGTTTACAATGCATAAACTTGTACAACTATAGTTTTTCACAAAACTCATTAAAAACATCAATATGTAGACTTGATAGCAAGATAAGCACTTTTAGTGATTAGTGAGACATAATTGAGAAAGTTATGTCATTATTTTTCATATGGTTTGACTATGAGTTTTAGTAATAATTTACACAATACCTTATCAAGAACATTATTTTATAACCAAGAGAATGCAATAAGGGAAGCCATGAATCCTTATTTAAAAGTGACTTAGTCCTCTTAAATATTAATTTTAGAGTAATGACTAGCTAAAAATTATGATTAATGACTAACTAAAAATTTTAATAGGATTTTAGGGCTTCTATTAAATTAAAAGCTAAATTTCCAAATACAAGTTAAATTTGAAATAGTTTCATTCTCCCCATTCAAACAATTAGACCTCTAATCTTGGTCTAAAGCATTTGTGGCTAAAAGTGGATTTGCACAAGTTTTATGGTAAGGATACACTCACTTGGATCAATCAAACGAAAAATTTAGTTGATTTAAATCAATATTCATGTGTAAAAAATGTAGTTATGGTGTCCATTTATCTATAATCTAAGTATTTAATTTGGTATAGATGGTTGTGTGCTCAAAATAAAAATAAGGGCCTTTAGGTTACCTAGTTTGTATTTTATAAGGATATGAAGCTCCACTATTGGAACAATGTCTTAGAAAACTAATTTAGTTAGATAGACAAACTCTATCAAATAGGGAATGTGAAGTATTATATTCATCAATTCCAAATCTCTCTTTACATGTGGATGACAACACAAAGGTAAATTTGATTGACCTCATCTTGAGTGGCCTCAAAGATATAATCCAAATGGTGGTTCATATGTTTAGTCATTTTTTAGTATATGAATACATACCAATGGTATGCATGTTAGAGGAAAATATATGATCAAATAAAGACCTTTCATTAATGTTTGTCAACTCAATTTCCCATCTACATCATTTCCTTAGCCTATAATATTGACCCCTTAATGAATTGAAGAGAAGTGTGAAAAAGGGTTATGTTTTATCTATGATATAAAATGGATTAAAGGACATATATGTGATGAAAATAATTTTTTTGACATTGAATTCACCAGTTAGGATGATTAAGATGATGATACCTTAAGAACATGTCTGGAAGGACTTGAGGATAAAATTGAATATTCTAACCTACTATTTCTTCTCATGCACTTTTAGGTATTAATACTCCTCCAAATATTAATTTGGTGGGTTTCCTCAATAAATATAATTTTAATATATTTATTTAATTTTAGAGTACACATAAATTCATCAATAGTAAGTTGGCTACTCATTTGAACTATTTCATTTACCCAGCTCCAAAATTTCAAATCTTAATTGCAGGTGGGGGTATAGTCAATTATTCTAGTAAATTTCATAATATAAAACTTGCTATGGAAGACTACCTATTATATTATCTTACATTTTCTATTATCATGTATGGGTCTAAATTTTTTTTGGATTGTAATGGTTCACCACTTTATGCACAATTGATATGAATTTTGAGTAGCTATTCATGCTCATTTATTTAGAAGGTAGGACATTTAAACTGCATGGTTTATTATCCAAATCTATGTAATTGGCTAGTTTTTATCAGATGATGAATATGATCCAAAAAGGTGCAAATTAATTATTGTTCAACTATTTTCCATAGAATTTAAACCAACCAAGGTGTCTACCCATATTGAATTACAACTGGAGATGACCATGATTCTATTTTTGATACTATGAAAAAAGGATATTCATCAATAACAGAACATGATCACTCCATAAGACTAATTATAGGTATTACACCACCCAAAATTAGACCATATAGGTATCTCTATGCTTTGAAGAGTGAAATTGAAAATATGCTATAGGATAGGTTAGAGGCCATAATTAACAAACATAACCAAAGTGAATATTCCTCCCTCATGGTCATGGTCCATAACAAGGATGACGCTTAGAAGATGTGCCTAGAATATAGAGAACTCAAAAAGTACACCACTAAAGACAATATTCATATTAAATTAATTGATGATTTTATAGATGAATTGCATGCCCTATTTATTTTACAAAATTAGATCTTCACTCTAGGTATCATAATATTCAAATTGTAAACAAGACATACCTAAAATAACTTTATAAATACATGTAGGCCATTATGAGTTTATGGTCATTATTTTTTGTCTTCAAAATTCACCATATACATTTTAAAGTTATATATACTTTTTTAGACCATTTCTTATAAGTTTTGTGTTGGTGTTTTGTTATACATCCTCATTTATAAATTTGTGTTAAGAAACAATGGCTATGATTTTCCTCAACCTTTATAGATTTACTATAGGTTCAAACATCACATTGCAATCACGTATGGGCCTTTCTTGTATCACTTCACCACTATTCTTGCTTTATGCCTCTCTATCTTGCCTTCAGGAGTGGTTTTTGTCTTATACACCCACTTGACTTCTATGACCTATTTTCCTTTTCTAAGGTCAATTTAATCCTAATTTCGATTTATTTATATGGAAAAAAAAAAGAATATGTAGATCTAGGTGGGCAACAACCAACAACACTAAGTAAGACAAAATATTGATACTATGGGGATAGTCCAAACCAAACAAAAGTGTTCTAAATGCACTAAATAAACATGAAAGAATAGATGAAATAGGTGAGGGTAGAGTTATTGAAATAAAACACAAAATTTTCATATATTAAATTACATAAAATACTATTACAAATTGTTTAAAATGCATAAACTTATATAGCTAAAATTGTTTACAAGACTCACAATAATAGAATTTCCATTTTCCATGCTTCAAATTTTCCATATCAATCTTCAAAATTTCCATGCTAGCCTTCAAAATATGATTTTCATCACCAAAATTTTTAGCATCTAATTTTAAAATAGTAGAATCTCCAGTTCCATAATGATGCCATGAATGTTATCATAATTTTCTTAAAATTAAGACTCTTTTGTAAGTAAAAAACTATACTTCTTGCGAGAGTAATTAATGAATATAAAATGCAATACCTAAACATAATAAACTCACCATTAATCTTATGGAGTGGAGTTTCATTATAGCCAAAATAACCCTACCATTATGGTAGGGTTATCTTCATGTGTATTTTAATGTAGATCCCCCAATATGCCATATTTATTTCAAAGTCAATTGTCATTTTATTTAATGTTTTGGCCTTTATAATTGGATAATAAAACTAATGTTGAATCACAAATTATCTACAGTCTATTTATATGTAAAAAAATAGGTAACACTGTCACTCCTGAATGATGACATTCTAGTCAAGAATTAACCCTTTATTAAATTCCAAATCATACCATCATTGACACCTTGGCACAATATGAATCATTTAAATGTCACCATTTTAATCTCTATTACATTAAGTTAACATGATCTTGATATTGGCATTGACATCTTATCACAAGATTAATTTCTCATATAGCACCATATTAATCTCACATTAATTTAACATGCTTGGAGAGTACTTAAAAAGGATTTATTTCTTATGATGTGATTATTAGGGATTTTTCCACCAATGAGGCTACTAAAAGAGAAATTTGACATCCAATGGGAACATAAACTATATTAATTATCCTAAAGTATTAATTTATATGAACATGTAAATGATGTCAAGTAAATCTCACCATATCTAATTTAATCTCATGCATTAAACATGTATATTTAATTAATAATCAATGTCATAATTACTCTGTTTAAATTATCTAGTCCTTTATCTCACCATACTCTAAGTGGAAAGAGCATTTAGACATCAATGGGTCCTTGTCAGTTTATAAGTTGATCCTTTTGGTTAGTCTGGGTGATTATCTATAATTTTTCAAATTTAAAACTATTAAATATATTAGTTACTAAGATTATTTGATTATAGTTATTAAAAAAATGTTATCTTGAATCACCCTAACATTCATCATTTGGGTCCCTATTAGTTTTCCACACATAATAAAATAAATAATAATCAATGGAAGTAAGTGCTAAATAACCCTAATCTCCACCATTTCATAATAATGATCGAGGTAGACTATCTGAATCTTAGTGATTTCATAACATAAAGTGCTAAACAATGAAAAAAGGACCAAGTCAACACAAATAAATCACACATTTTAGATAGAGTAAAAATATATATTAAACACTATTAAGATTAAATACCTAAAAATAAGGATCTATAGAAATGATAATAACAAATATGGTCAACACTTTGGACACTCTACAACCTGCTCTATTCTGATTTGCCAGCACTCTATAGTGTATGTTTAGAAAAAACTAGGAATGTGTATCTAGTCAGACATTTTTGATGGTTTTTTTTCCTTTTGAAAATGTGTTGAAATTATATGCTCCCCATTTTTCAATGTAAATTTGAATTTTTAATTTGTTGGGGGTTCCCACCTATTTATGAATGCAAATGCACCTTGAGAATAGTCAAGTTGAAGTGAAGTAAAGTGATATATTTAATATATTAAAATGATATATATATATATATATATATATGTATATATATATATATATGTATATATATATATATTATATATATATATATATAATTTAATATAATATTACAATGTTATATATTATATTAACATATATATTATATAGTATAATAATAATAATATTAAAATAAATTATATAAAATATATAATATTACTCAATTTAATATATAAAAACATTATGATAACACACACACACACACACACACACACACACACACACACACACACACACACACACACACACACACACACACACACACACACATCATTACATATGTATGTATATATGTATTGGTAAGAGGGGTTATGTAAATTAAAAGAGTGTAAATTGATAGTTAAACCTAGTAATTCCAAACCCTTGATAATTTCAAAATAAGTTTATCTAAGGTAATTATGGGCATGGACCAACTGGGATTTAAATCACCATGTAATACATTACTCTATAATGACTTGCATTCTTCATGTACAGAGATAACTTCGTAGCATGTAATCTCTATGTCAAAATTGCAACTCCCTTAGTTTTGATCAGGGTTCATCTATATTCACTAGATAAGGAGCTTAATTATGGCTGATCACATTTTGTCTTGGTGATTACAATGGAGATATTTATTTTATTATAATGGAACTAAAAAATTAAAAGTGATCAAAATAAATTTTGGGTTTAGAAATTGGATAAAAAATTGAAGTGGACATATATGTTCCAAACACACCATCTATTCTATGTGTGCCTACTATGCATAGTGATGATGCATTATCAAGTATACCACCACCACTTGTTTCTCCTAAAGATGCTATAAATGTAACATCTTCAAAAAATGTGGATGAAACTCTACTTAATATTGTGCAAAAGCCTATTCTTAAATCATTACCATCAGTTCCAAAGTTTCATGATGATAATTTTACTTATATTTCCATATTTGAACTTCTATAATTTTCATTGTATGGTCTTGTAGTGGATTATTGAACATTTTATAATTATTATGATCCATTGCCTATGATCCAAAACCCATTGTAAGAGACCCATCAAATGTAATTCAATAGGAGTCGTATAAGTCCTAAAGCTTAAATCTCAAATAAATGTATCTATTAGTAGAATGTTATGGCCCTGGTAGAAATCATAATATGCATTCTCATCATATCCTCATGGAAGAGGTTTACTCATATAAACCTCTATAGGTGTAGGGAGAGATATGAGTTGACACTTATCCAACTTATTAATAAGAAGCACAAAAGGATTTATGAATCTAGTAATTTATTTGTGTGGTGCATTCTATAATATATTTTGATGTATCATTGCCATGTTCATTATTTGATTGATCTCACATTTTGGTTCATTCGATAAAACTTTGTAAGATGGCTTGATCTTAAATTTTGTATTGGATGAGGCAAATATAGTGGCCCCATACTTTATCTGGTTTAATTCAAGGAGTTTCATTTCTTGATCATGCTCAGGGTCACCCTTCATGTTTCTCATAAGTAGGAAATTTTAGTGCCAGAAAGTGTGGTTGCAAGGGTTGAAATTATACTTCTAATGCAAAAAGGTTATACAAGACATATTTTTAATCAAGAACATATTTGTATCTTTTTAGGTGTTTTTATCAATGAGAGATTTTTTTCCTCCAATTCTTTAATCATTTGTAATGAGGATTGTGAAAAATCCCCACCTTGGTTTAAAGTATTCATTGAAGTTGGCATCAAGAGGGATGAATATGTATTTCCATTTGATGTACACTCAATGTTTGATGTTATTAATGGACCTAAAAGAGAAATATACTCCATATTGGTCTCTATTATATTTGATATTTGACCATTTCAAATGTCTATTATGTTATAAGTATTTCAATTAGCTAATAGAGTCAGAGGTGTAAATTCAAGAATGGGGACTCACTATCATAGGTATTTTAATTGGTAAAATTTATCTCAAAGGTATTCTAGGGTGGCTAAAAATTAAGGAGTCAAATCCCTATTAGAAAATTTATTCATGCAAATTAACAAATATAAATAAACTTATTTAATAATAATTATAATAAATGATAAAAAATTGTAATCATTTTATATTTAAAAACTATTTTTATTATTTATTTTATTTATTTTAAATGTTTAAATATTCTTACTAAATAATTTATGTTTAAATATTTTTTTTAAGTGGTTAGTTTTTTCCTCCGCATAAAATGAAACATTTTTGAATGCAATGTTAGTTTACTAAATTACTTATTCATATTCAATTGGTGATAAATAGAAGAAGTAAATCCATACTAATAAAATATTTAAACACTATCACAATTCCATTGCAAATATTTTTACTATTTTATATAAGCCTAAATCTATCGAAATATAGATAAGGTTATATCCTCCAACTATGGGTTAACAAGTATCCCTCTAGCATTTACCAAAATGAACCATGCTAATTTTTTTATACAAGTCCACCTCTAAATCAATTTTAATGGCTTGGCATGCATGTCTAGAGTTGTTTATATATTTCACTTGAACTAGAATCAAATGTTTTGAAACATATTTCATACTTAATATAATTTTTACATGACCTTGATATTGAATTAAGCAACCACAAACCATTGTGGTAGTTATTTATGTTTTATTGAAGAATTCCTGAAAGTGTAGATCTCTAACTATGGCTTGTAAATATGAGTTGTTTTGTTTGACTAAGACTCAAAATAGAAATAATTATAATTTGGTTGTGTAATATTTACTAATTAATTTTTTTATTAAATCTCATCCATATTCATATAATACAATGAACTAATACATTACATAATTTAATTATCATAGTGTCATTCCATGGTACATCCATCCAATTGTCATGCCTCTCCATAAATGAAAATAAAATAAATTAACACACCTTAATGTATATGAATTAAAAAATCATTAGTTTTTTAAAATTATGATAATAATCCATTATTTGGGCATTGAAAATCTTATTGTAGCTACTAAATACTACCAAAACAAGATATGGTGGACATATGTCCATAAAAGTTATCCATAATCAACTAAAGTCTAACCAAATTATATATGATTAGTGACATAGTGAGTTAGATATATTTAAGGATGTGATCAACTTATTTTGATGACATGTTCCTTATGATCAAATAATGTGAGGCTACGATTATATCTATGTGCAGAGTTTCAATAAATTAATGAAATTCAAATAATAAAAACATGTATAAAATAATTACAAAAAATTCAAGTGTATGTATGTATGCATGTACGTATGTATGTATATAATTCTTGAAGTAATATAAAATGTGAACATATTAATATAATGTTAGGCCAATTCCATATAGTTGTACAATTCTAAACAAACATACATTACCATATAATTATACAATAAAATGTCATAAGACATTGTAATCATCAAAAATCCTCCCTATATTTTCCTTTCTCATATAAGGCTCTCCCTAAAACACCTTGATGATAGATGGATCTTATTTAGACACCTAAATTTCCTTAAAGGTATGAATATGGGTACTCTTATGCTCATAACTCACCTCAGTAGATGAACCTTTTCATTTACATATATTTTTAGAAAATTCACATACTAGATATATTTATGGTCATGCAACTAAGTTAAAAAGTTAATTTTAAAATGATACAAAAACTTTTTAATTTATATGAATTTACCATACTCTAGTGGCCATCCTCAATTTTCCTCTGATGCTCAATAGGGTCAATGGAAAGTTATATCTCACAAGGAATTTGAAAGTAAAAAAATACTAGGATTGGATGGCCTACTCATGATAATGGAAGGTGTTGGACCATCCACATGTATATATATAGAATAAAACCTCAAAATTAACTCAAATTTATTTAAAATTAGAGTTTTAAGTACATATAAATGTTTAAACCAACTGACTAGATAATATAAATAAAATAGATAAACTAAAAAAATTAAATTATCTTCTACCATGTGTTACCTTTATTAATCATTTGAATAGGAGTATCAAATGTCATTAAAAAAATCCTACGTAGATAATTATATATTCACATTAGTTATTGTACAATTACTGAGGAAATTTATTTAAAAAAATCCATATTTACACTTAAACATAATTTACAAGTTCTCACACCTCAGTAAGTTGTTGCAAAAATGAAATCACATTAGCAATGCCTATGTCTACTCTTATCTGTATAGATGGAGGAGTCTAAAATGAGATCAACAATGAAACAAACAAATTATCATCATTAGTTGAGAATATATAAAAAATTAAATCTATCTACATAAATGACAAGTTATAACATTCAAAATTACCTCTGTATATATAAACATCAACCAAGTAGCTATAACAATATATGAGCTACAAGATGGTTCACAATATGGCTAGTAAAAAAATGGTATTGTCTCCTATTATAGAATAAAAAATATGTATATATTATTGTAATTTATATGTAAAATAATTATTATCTTTTAAACTCTATTTATAATTCAATAGGTCCAACAAAAAATATTACATGTCAAATTTAAAAGATACTTGTAAAGGTGCAAGTGATATTTCCAAACCAAATATATGTTTCAAAAAATCATCAATCAAAACCATATCATCTATCTAAATAGAAACACCACCATAATTGGTTTACATCAAATCCTTATCCTCATCTAAAGGTCCAACGCATACAACACCACATGATCTACATTAGTGTGGCCAAGTAGCAATGTTAGTTGGACCATCTCCATGTTCACTCTCATAAGCATTAGTTTGGGAAAATTGGCTTGTATGTTACACGAGGGTGTTAGTAAGTGCCTTAAGTGCATGTAAACTACCAATATCTAAAACATCCTTTACTGTAGAGGGGATTTTATTAAGCTAAAGTGGTTATTTGATAGAGACTTTCATAGGTTGATTAGGCACATGATATACACCCAACCTATCCTGTCGAAAGCCTTTTTATTGGCCCTAAAACTCTTAATAATAAAATTAATAAATAATTTCATTTAGGATATTAAAATTGAAATAAATTTTTCTAAAAAAATATGAAGGAGCCTCATTGTTTTTAGAATGTGGGACTTCAAAAACCATCCACCATTAGTCCCAAAAAAAATTCTCGTCAATTTATGGTGGCAGTAATGGATTGGGAAATATTTTAATTGTATTAGAAGTGGTACTTTGGTTTTTGGATTAGTGAATAATGATAATTTTTTTTTTCTTTTTTATCTTTCAAACCAACTTATAACAATTTATTATCATAGTATGAAATACATCTCTCTCTATAAAATTCCCATCTATTAATTTGACATGTTACCAAATCAATTTCACCTAAAATAATAAATATAATGTATTTTCCAAAGAAGTATGGTAGTGGTTGGATGAACGAGGATCCCTCATCGACCTAATTAATTATTAAATCTCTATTTTTTCCATTATATGTGAAACCAAAGCCTCTTGATTACTTGGGGGTTCTTATGGAATTGTAGGAGGGTTAAAAGGTTTTATGGTTTTTTATATTCATCTTCACTTCCCACATTTTATTCTACATTTTAGTCAATGATGCACAAACATATGGTAGTTGTTGATATTTTGAGTCTTAGTCAAATGAAATAAATCATATTTACAATACATAGTTATAGATCTACACTTTAATAATTATTGTTTGAATCTAAGCCACTCAGGAAAATAAAATAATATATTATTTTTTCTCAAAAATGAGCGAACAATAAAGAAAGAAAATAGATTTCCCTTATTTAAATTAGTTTTTCATCCCATAATGAAAAAATGAATTGAGAATATGAAATAAAGATTTTATAACATATATAAAATAAAAAAAATAAAAATTGACTCCAGGTGTGCAAATACATGCATCTTATTATGCATTACAATAAACTACCAATAAGGTTACGGTATAGAGTCAAAAAATAACTAGCCTTAGAAAATTATTACAATATAAAACATATATTATTGTATAAAATAAAATGACAAAACATTCTCCAATTCATTTTTTGGCACCTTCATTTACAAAAAAATATGCCAAGAAACACATCTCACAGTTAGACTTCAAAATTGAACTTAGTAAGCAATCTGGTCTTAAACTAGAAAACTTCCAAATTACTTTGTTTCCAAATGAACCAAAGGATTTCAAAGGAGAAATAAACTCATCGTTAATTATTTATAATATAGATATTTATTGGCACTAAAATAATTTTATATTAATTTAAATTAGTTTAATAGAAAAATTGTGCAGGACTAGTTCGAACAGTAGCTTCAAATACGTCATAGTTAATTGAAATTCGATTGCCATTTTATTGATTTATAATTTATATGTAAATAGTTATTAGCCTATTTATAACCAATTTAAAATGTCAAATATAAAATTAATCACTTGCATTACTTGAAAACCATCAAAATAAAACTAATTCATAATGATAACCAAGTCACACTAATGAATTTTAGTTCAAATAAATTTTAGATAATTGAATATGTTCATGATTGACAATTATCATGTTGTAGACAACTTAGTATAAATATATAAATTGAGTATTTTTATAAATATTAAAGACCCTTTAGTAATGACCATCAACTAAAATCTACCAAATCCATTTGTTTTACTACCCACTATCATGTGCCAAGTGTCATTTGGAACTCCAAATTTTATGTTTCATGATAGGTGATTTCAAATTCATGATACATGATTAAAACTTATAATTCAATGCCTACCAAACATTAATTTTGATATATTTGTTCTTCTAATTAATATACCTCATATTTTGCACACATGGTGATCAGATTAGTGTGCATTAAAGTGTTGTGGAGTTTTAAATCCATACTTATGAGGAGTTTTTTGACCCCCTCTCACACATGAATTTTAAATGAAGAAGAAACTCATCCCATTTACATGTTACATGGAATTATATAATATTGTAAAGGCATAAAAATTTATTTAATTTTATTAAAAATCATATTGTGAAAGGAAATCTTAGGGTTGGCTTGGGCAATGATGAAGTTTGTAGTGATGCCTAGTATGATCAGGCCTAGAGCACCCTCAAGCATGCTATGGGACATGTTTTTTAGAGATAATATTATATATATTTTTTAAAATATATAAATTATTTCTTATAATATAATATATATGATCCACCAAATAGGGGTGGGCAATGATGGAGTCAAGGTGAGCTTGAGTTATTGAGCCACCCACACATGGGGATTAGGCAATCCATTAGCCCATTCCAAGCTATTTATCATTTGATCACCATATACATGCACACATAGTATTTCACCACGTTTTTGCATTGGTTCATGTACTTAATGAGGTGTTTTCATTCTTTTCATCTTTATCACATGTCTTTACTCATTTTTATCTTTGATTTTGATATTTATTTAGGACCGATTCATATATGTTTCATTTATAGGACATTCAATGGATCATAATTCACAGACTCAAACCCACATTCATGGGCTTTGCCTCATATGTAAGTCCAAGTAAATTTCTTTTTCTTTTATCCTAGTCATTTTGCATTGTTGCATTTGTAGAATAAAGGGTGGGGAATGTAGTCATATAAAATGTCATTTTAAGGTAATGAGTGTCACTTGAGATACCCTATCCTTAGCTTATCCCTATAATTATCTTAGGGCATATTTTTATCCTTATATAAATTTTATGTTCATTTATGTTATGCCCAGATATACTAAGATCTGTATTGAGCCATCACCTAAGCATCCTTGATTCTTTTTCACATGTGTCAGCCATTTTTACAATAAAATGGCCTTATTAGTCTATAGGTAAATACACTATTCACAAATGGGGTAATGTTATTTACCCTTAGTTTAATTTTCCCCTAACATATATCTTTCCACTCCCTAAATCATCTTAGGCTCAGCCTAGACTCATTTCATGTCTTCACAAACATCAAAACACTATATAATAACCACTCTCATTCATTTATCCCTTAAATGGAAACTCTCATGAATAATATTATATATAGTTATGAATTTTAAGGTTATTGATCCCTATTTACTCTTATTTTTACATAAATCCATCTACAATATCCCAAATCTCAATTTTACTTAGGTTTCCAGTTTCAATTCATAGTCAAAAAATTTAAATTAATAGTCATACTCAGGCATACTATCATCACTCTCACTTACACTATCAATTATATTGGGATAAATACATCATTATTGATCCCCTTTTAAGGTGATGTATATATGCAATTCTAAAAACATGGGGTGTTGAGTTCACACTAAGCCTACACTATGAATGTTACGATTCTTTCACTTATTTTCATCAAAACCCTAGAAAAAATGGAGGATTAGGGTTTCCTAGTGAAATTAGCCAAAGAATAGAAAGGATGATGATCTAGGTCTCAATCATATAGACATAGGCTTCCCTAAATAGAGTGAAATATTTACTATAATTTCACTTCTTCACCTACACAGGGTCATTAATGCAACATATAAGGTCAACAACATAGTGAAATATTGGCAAAGAGGGGCATGTTATTGTTTAAATAGGGTTTTAACACCTATTATATGTTGATGACACTTTTCCCTACTCTTTCATCACTTCCCTACCTGCCACTTGTCTATCTGAATCATTTTTTTGCTAAGCACACCTTTTCTCATTCATTGCCATTTTTAGAATATTCAAATAAATCAATTATTATGCAAATCAGAGACTGTTGATACTTAAGTATGTTTTCCTTGAATTATTACTCAAATCTTTATCAACATAGGGTTACATTCCATAATCCTAAAAAATATAAATCATTTTGGATGCCCATTGCTTCAATTTGTCCTTAATTGAATTTTAAAGCAACCATGAATTCACCATATCCTAACCATAGGTTATCTCAAGAACATGAAGTGTATAATATTTATCAAATGAATTTCCACTAATGTAGGATGTAGGGGGTTTATTAAATTTTTAGTGCTATTGTTTTCTTAAAAAAAATTGATTTACATATAACTCATAAAGTAATTCAATTTAGGGCATTACCTCTATCTTTGAAACTACAACATATGCTCCACTTTTTGAATCCCCCATTATATCCATTCTTGGAATTACTTCAACATATCTTTTAGGTCTTCTACTCTTAGTAATTTTATCTATTATCTTTTACTTATTTTTGATAAACAATCTTATATTTCATAACCTATAAATGATTTAAGTAAGATTATATTTAAAATCCTACATAGGAATGAAACATGGGTCCCTCTTCCACAAATTTATTCTCACTTTAAATAATTCTCACACACTTGTAACAAAAAATTATACTATCTCAATAGGAATATCACACCTTTTCATATAATTCTTTTCCCTTTTAGGACTTCTCTCATACTTAAAGCTTCTCATTCACACATTGTAGTTGACTCAAAAATGAGTCTCACAACTTATCACAAGGATTTTCTCAAATTATATGGCTTTATCACACCTAAAAAAAATCACTTTAACTATGATGTATCTTCTTACACCTTCTACCCCACACCTATTCTATATTGTAATATTTACTCTATTATTGTATAACCATATCAATTTGGAAATAAATTCTCACTAAGATTATAACCTAATCTAATACCACATAGTGTAGTTCAAGATAGAGTATGTACAAATTACATGAAATTACCTTGTTTGTAGTTTATATTATTGAATCTATATTGAACATACAATTATTTAGTTTCAAAATGGTTTCTCTACCCATTTATTACATGTGGGATGTTGGATATCCTTTTGAAACACTTGTATTCTTATGGAAGCTATACAACTATTTCAAATGGCCAAAAGGTGGCATAATATAACACGAGACAAAATATACAAATATGACCAAAGCTTAAAAAACATTAAATGACCTCATTAATGACCATTGTGTAAATTTTTCAACCTAAGAAACCCTATGATAAGTTTGAAATATATAAGGGGTTGACCTAATTTTACTTGGAGTCAAATTAGTTAACATTTTGGTGATTTCTTAGGGATAAAAAGCTTTCTATGATAAGGACTAGTAACCTTCTCCTATCCATTGGGGCATGGATTCAACTATAAACTATACTTGGCACTGAAATTCCTATGAAAGAAAAACAAACCACACTTGTGTTGTAAAGATCAATTAGGGAAAACACACACAACATAAGTAAAAAATAAAGACCTATCCCAGTACATACAAGACCTCTAACACTTTAGGAGAAGAACAAATTCATCACTACTTCAACCTAGGTCAAAGATAATGCTTCTAACATCACTGTTGCTCTAATAAAACATCTCTTCATTAAATGCATATTTTTCAATTAACACTTGCTTATGTAGATAGTCAAATGACTTACCATATTTAGATATTATACTATTTTCAAGTGTGTTACTTGGATATCTCATGAATACTCCATCTAGACCTTCAAGAGTCTTTTTTGGCTTTGTAGTTTGCTTAAACTCTGTCATGTTCAATTAACACTTCTCAAACTAAATCTTGGGAGTCATCAACATTGTCTCAACTTTACTCTCTTCTAGAACATGATCCACTTGATGTATATATCCATCAAGATTATATTCTTGCTGCTCTAACATGTCTAAAAGTGATCCAAGGTTAGACTAATGTTTGGACTACTACTCAACCACACACATCCCTACCTTGGCTTCATTGGACACCTTCATGACTGTAACCTTCTTAATAGTGGTTTTACCCTCATTATAATGTTCAATAAGATACTCTCCTTCATTTTTATAAGATCGATCAACAAATTTACTATCATATTCATGATTCTTAGGAATTGGAGTTTACTTACATAGTTATTCAAACTCTTGAACTATGACATGGAACTTCTTCCATAGGTCATCTTCTTCTTCATGGCTATCACATTTATAGACTCCTCCATCTTGTGTGGGAAGAATGGAATTGTCTTCTTGATTATCCTGATCTATGATGATTTTAGAACCAACATCATCATGCATATGAACAAGGTAATTACCCTCAACAATTTTTTGAAAAGAATTTTCAATGCTTACCTCTGAATGTTCATCACTTTAGTCATGGGAAATGTATATACCAATGTCAATATCTTCAATGAAAGTATATGGATCATGCCAATAAGTTTCAACACCATACTCATCTATGAAAAGGTCAAAGATACCCTCAAGTTAGGAAGATGATCTAGTATCCATGGCATGCTCTTCTTGATCATTTATGATACAATTAAAATTAGAACTTGCTTTTACATATGGCTCACTATGAAACTTAGCCAATGGTTGGGTTATAATAGTTACATTTGTTCCATACATTATTTTGAAGGAAAATAAGGACCAATCAGCTAAGAGATAGCCTCATATCTTGGTGATAAAATCCATTGATAGGTAAATATTAAATTGATCAGGTAGATCTACCACCACTATATCTTGAAGGATATGAAAGCCTAGACAATCATGAAAAAAAATCTCAAACCATTGATAAGCCCCACTACCTTAGCTAGTGTCCCATTAGGTTTTAGCAATCCATTTCTATATGGCTCATATTTCAAGCCCAATTTATTTTCCACAAGCTTGGGCATAACTGAGGTACTTTCCCCACTATCCATAATGCAATTGTGAATAAGCTTATCTCCTATAATGAGAGTGAGGTAGAACATTGGGGGATGTTTAGATTTCATAGAGTGTTAAACAATGTGATTAGGAGAATTAGTAAGGGATGCATCACCATGTTTTTATGGTTGAGGACTGATGTGAATTTAGGATAGATGCTCTTGAAGTAGTTCCTTTTGATCTTGAGGTGATGGAGCACTTTGATTCACTCTTCCTACATTCTGATTTTGAATAGGTGCATAAGTTATAGGGGCTACTACATTTGCACTCACACCTTGTCACCTTGACAAAAGATTGTTTGGACTTGTATCAACACCATAAAAATATCCAAAATATTTCCTCTTTGATCTAGTATTTACTAAAAATAAAGTAACTTGGTTTAGGAAAAATGTGTCTTCCACTAGAAAGTTTACAAGGCTCACTCTTTGAGGCTATCATCCTTCATTTGTTTCTTCTTGAATGAAGTTCTCATCTTCTAATATCAACTGAGTAAGTCCTCCTTGATTTACCAAAGTTGATCCCTCACATTAATTTTCATTCATGTACTATAATTTAGAATACCATTCTTCTCCTTGAACAAAGTTACTATAGATTGGAACCATAGATCTTGTATTGGGAGTAGAGGTTTGAGTATATGCATTGGGTGGCTTATTAAAGTTATCTTGTCTTTACACCCTCCCTGGACCATATTGTTGATGTGGGAAAATAATTTATTTTGAATAATAGGAATAGGGGTTTTGTTTAACTCCATATTGAAGATTTAGTTTCCTAACTTGAGCCTCAAAGGCTTTAGATCTTGCCTCCCAATTAATGGTATCCTCTGGCTTCTTTGGGGCATATCTAGACCTTTTATTTGCACTTGGGTCCACCAATTCAAAATTTATTCTCAATAAAATCAATTTTTTATTTTGAATTCCTCATAATATAATTTTAGATAATGGTGGTAATTATAAAGAAAGACAAATAGCTATGTGCTAAATTCAAAATCCATCAAACAAAATCCACACCCTACCATCCTGAATGCAATGGCCAAACCAAGGCCACCAAAAAAATTATTAATAAAATTATACAAAAATAATATATTATACTTTCATGAATTGACATCTCCATTTATATCCCATTCTTTGGTCCTATTGCATAAGCATATGCACTGCCACTAGGGCAATGCCATTTTCTCTCATCTATAGTTCTAAATTAGTCCTCCCATTAGAAGTTGAGCTTACCTATCTATGTATATATCTTCATGGTATCATAATTGATGAAGAATTATATGAATCTTGTCTTCATTATATTGATCTTCTTGATGAACATAATCTTTCTACCCTACAACACAATCACCAATATAAAACCCACATTACCAAACAATATAACAAAAGATTTAAAGTTCATAGTTTTAATGTTGATGTTATTGTCCTTAAGCTAGAATATACTCATGACAAAGAAGGTAAATATGCCAAAAAATGGTGGGTCCCTTATTTAGTGAAATACTTCCTTGGTCTTAGTACATATTATCTTAAAACTAATGAAGGCCATATTTTTAAAGAACTCATCAATGCACAATTCTTAAAGAAGTACTTTACTTAGATATCTCCCTTATTATCATGATTTATATTTTTTGTATTTATAAAACTTTTTAAAAGATACTTACATGGGTCTCACCCTATCTAGTAGCACCTCTTTTCAAAAACCTTAGTTCCTTTTTCTTAATCCTTTGGTTTCTTTTTCTCATGAGTTTCATTGTAAAAACATATATAGGACCCAATCTTCCTCATGATTTCCTTTTATTATCCTTATTTCCTTACTTTAAAATAATTTTTGCACCCCTTGGGTTTTTATTTTGTGATTTTTAGAGTAATACCATGGATAGGTTCTGACATTCCTCACAAATATCATCTTTCTCATTTACTTTTCACATGTTTTGTGCACCCTCATGGGTTTATATTTTATGGGTTATAGTGTAAGACCATGAATAGGAATAGGCCTTCCTCATAAAATCATCACCTTCAAGTTAGTGTTACTTTTTTAGAATGTCTTTACCAATGGTTATGAGTTTTTGATTCTTATTCTTAGCTTTATCTTTTATTTCTATTGTAGATAAAATTTTCACAACAATAAGGTGTTAGCATGTTTTTTTATACTTTCCTCATTCTTATGATAAGGAATCACACTTTACTATCATTATATCCCTTTTTCACACTTTGTCACATTTTTTACAATTTGAAGTAATTAAAATTGTTTCATGTTTATTTCATATTCATTTCCTTGACCTTCAATCCACATTGGATAAACAAAGGTTGAAGTCAAGATAGAACTTTTATTTTACCTAAATTAATGAGACTCTTAGATACCATGCTCTCTAATTTCTCTTTCTTGGCGACCAAGTCCAAAGTATTCAAATGATAGTCATCTTTAGCACCCATGAATGGTTTCACAAATCCATATGGAGGATGAATATAAAAATCCATCAATAAAGTTAAAATACAAATATTTTGAAACAAAGGGTAATTATTAAAATGTAATATACAAATTTTAAAAGTCAAAATCACACCAAAAAATGTGATTACAAGTACATCTCCTATTTATAATTGAGCCTCAAACTCCATATTTGGCCTCATGATAGAGATTAGGTACATTAGAGTGTGGCAGGATAGTATATTGGAACCTAAGAATTCAATAAAATCTATGGGACTACTTACTTTCTCATGCAAGTACCCAATCTTCATAGTAGACCAATGACTCTGCAAGGGGTCTTGAGGAATGGGGAACATGTTTTGGGAAGGTAGGTCCATTTTAATTTTCATCCATATATCCTTCATGGGATGATCTACATACTTCATTTATTAACTCAATATTTGTGTGGATAGTTGAATTTCCTCAGATTCCTTAATGGCAAAATTCCTCTTGTGCTGATAACCTTAATTTGAGTGTCTTGACTTTGATATAGAGTTCCTCTACCTTGGTTTTTCCTTCATTTTCCCCTCCACCCATTTCATCTCACCCTTGATTGTCAAGTGTGATTCTAAATATGTTTTCCCATTTCTTTTATATTTCCTCCTTTCACATTCTTAAAAAATGCTAGTACCAGTTTGTTTTAGTTTTATATATCTTTAAAACAAAACAATATGTGTAAGTAACTAGATATTATTTTCTTTATATCATGGATCTACATTTATAGACTTGATTTTATTTATTTTACCATTTTATATTTTTTACTACCCTTTTTTTGGATAGATAAGTCCATTTCTACTTTCATGTACTTTTTCCATTATTTAGTGAGGTTGTCTTGTTACTTCTCACTCACTAATGTTGTTCTCCCTTTTATGCACTTTTTCCATTGATGATTGGGTAAGTATTATCACTTCTCACTCATCAATGTATTTTTTACCATTTTTATTATCCATATTTGTTTAAGTAATGATTATCAATCCTATCACATTAATGTTTGATTACCATTTTTGACATGTATCCTTGGTTTGACATGGTGAATTTGCCTTTCTTACTTAAGGTTTACTGGTTTGAGTTGTTTGGTCTTTAGTAGCCTTAGATTTTTGGTTACCCAATTTTGACCTAATAATTTGGTCTAAATTGGAAATTTTCACCCTATTTATCTAAATTTTCAAGTACATCTCATCTATATAGCCTCTGTTATCTTGGCTTTCCTACAGTTTTTATTTTTTCTCTTTAGTTTTGTATCCTTGGGTTTTTCAAAAATAGTCTCTATGCCCTCCATGATAAATACTACAAACACATTATAGAACCATCTAATGATAAAGGTAGTTCAAGTTACACATACATTACTTTTATTTTTAGTTTTTTCCCTTTCATTCATTTATTTTTAGTTATTTTATGCTTAAAAATACTACAATTTTTAAGCTTCAGCATTATGTGTGGTTATGTTATTTTATTGCAGCACCATATCCTATTGGAATTGAGTTACATATGATGAGATTTGAGTGAGGAATATGTATACACATAATATTTTTAAAAGTTAATAATTATTGATCCTTTCTCTCTTGTAAGAACCTGTCAAGTCTTAATCTCTCTGAGTGCACACCATAAGGGGTGGGTAGAACATTAGTGTTTCATAGGATTATTATCCCATACTAACAATTTTTATCAATCCAAAAATCTCCTAAAAACATTTACCTAAGCTTTGCCTCCTATTTTCACCCTCCTCTAGTCATTTTCTACCTTCACTATCCCTTCCCTAGCTGAAAATCCTTTTTGACAGTTTATAATACATTGTCATCCCCATCGACCCTATAATCTAATTGAAAAACCTAATTGAGGGTCTAATTCAGCTCTTGGACAACCTATACTAGGACCTAATTTGATTTTCTTAATAATGATATAAATTCAATTAGACTGACCCTATCAATTAACTATGGTTAGATCTAGCTATATAAACACATTCATTTTTCCATTCTTAGAGATATAACAAAAGTTAATTATTCATTTATAGTTCCTTATAATATTATCTTCTACCATTCTACTTGAGGAGTCTTAACTTAGGGTTTCTACTTGGAGAAGAGTCTTGTCTTGTGGAAAAGTCTTGGATGTTTTGGCCTTTCTTAGTGATCCTTAAAAACCATAACAACCTTTTACAAAGCACCTTTGACCAAGGGAGAGATTGAGTTTGGATGTGTTAATCTTCAAGGTAAGTATCTATAACTTTTCCCCTCTCTTTTAATCTATATAATTGGCATAAGTAATGGCTTTTAAATATATTGCTCTCTCCAAGCAATAAGGTTTTACCTATACATAGCTTAAATAGGATTCTCTTATGTATGTTTACTTTTATGTTTAATAACCCCTATTTTGTACCACAATCTTTGATGAACACTATATTATGATTTTAATTTCCTTGTCATTTACTAACTTTTTTGAATATGAAAACATAGGACATAGTTAGTCTTATTGCATAGTTTTGCTTGACTAGAGGCTTTGGAAGCCTCCCTAGTGATGTTATTATGGTAAGAGATCCCTTAGATATGTCTATCAAATCCATCTTTACCATGACCCTGAATATATAATGTATCAAAAATTTGAAGTGTAAGTAGGATTGATCTTCTCCAAGCTAGGATTGATTTATAGATCAGTTATATTTTCCTTTGCATACACCCACCACTTATCCATCCCAATAATATTTTCTATATGAGTACACCATTTCTAATTCATTTCAATTTATATAATATTTAAATAAATAAACTATCATGAAAATCAATGGTTGTTGATATTATAGTATTTTTTCCATGATTTATTACTCATCTCTTTATAAACCTAAGGTTACATTCCATAATCCTAAAAAAGATAAATCATTTTGTGAACCCAAATTACATTAAACAAAGCCCAAACCCTAGCCTTATATGGTCTTTTGTTTTGTATCCTTATATTTTTCATTTTCAATAATTAATTTCAAAATCTCATATTTTATTTCTAAAATCTTTCATAGATTTGATTTCTTCAAAGGCTGAAAATATACAACTTCTTGTATTACTCCTTTCCAACCTACAAAATTAGAATTTGATAACCAATTTGATGAAATTGATTATAGACAATTGAAAAAAATCATTTTTAAGCATTTAGATATGCAAGATGACCTTATTATTATTAAATAAGAGATTTTGAAGTCTATTATATGTCCATCCTCTAACCACATAGATGTTAATAGTGTTACACCTAATACAAGGGTAACTCATATTCTACAAAAACCTGCTATAATTATCTAATTCTCACTAGTGGAAACACCTCCTATGGATAATACACATCCCTCCTCTCTAGATGTGCAATCCCTTAGGCATGATCTATTATGTATAGTCCATTATCCTACATACAAAATTCACACATCATATAGTGGTAGCTCCTTTGTCATCTAGATTTATGGCACCCAAGCTCATTCTGTATTATGTTAGGAGTGACCCAGAGCATCATCTATGCATTTTTCACATAGCATGTTTGGACTATGTGTCCAATTATTATATATTGACTAAGTTTTTCCTTCATATTTTATAGGACTATGAATTACAATGGTTCTATGATCTTCCTAACTAGTCCATTACATCATTTAATTCACTCAGAGATATGTTTTTGACACATTTTCCCATCAAAATTAGTGGTAATGTTTCTTATTCTCAAGTTTCTCAAACTAATCAAAAATCTAATGAGCCAATAGCTAAATATGTCTTGTGATATAAAACCATATTAACAAATATGACTATCCCCATGGTAAATAGATAACGCTAGGACACATTCAAGAAAAGTTTATTACTAGCATTAAATGAATCTATATTATTCAAAAAAATCCATCATTTAGAGATTTAAGCCATATAATGAAGGAATGAGAAATTAAAATGCTCTTCATGGGAAAGTTAAAGTACACAACTATATTATATTCCACTAATAAGAGTTTAAATAATCTCTCATATAAGGTGAGGCCCAAATGAGTAAAAGATAATAGTTAACATGGCCTCAAAGCCAACTCCTCATGTGGTTTTATCAACTCTTCCAAGGAGATCTTTTATGAATATTCATAAAATTCTAGCTCATTTTCTCAAGCAAATTTTGGAATGCAATGTCATATATATCCCTCCCATAAAATAGGTTGATATGACTAGGCATATTCCAAATAATTATGATTCCAATGTATTTTTTTTATCATAGGGCCCCTATCCATATTATAAATAGATGCATCAGTTTATGACATCGGATCTAATATTTCATATATGATTATATCATTGATGTGGACATCCATACATAAACATAGAAAGCATGAAAAACTAAAACAAAAGCAATGAAAATATTTTATGGTCCATTTCAAAAACATGTGACTAATGAGATAGTAGATACTTTAGGTGTTCATTATACTTATCAAGCACATCCACCATCAGCATTGTGTCATACTCATAAAAGGGACACACACCCTATACATAATATCATTGGTGTGTATCATACTATAGTGATAGGTAGGCCTCTTATCACTTTATCTAAGTGGGATATTTTTGATGATGACTCATATTTATACACACTCTTTATATGAACTTACATTGATCATCATCTTATTTAGAGTGTCATGGTTGAAAATAGATCAATCATCAATATGTCTATCATTACACTTCTACATCACTTGGGCTATTCAAATCAAGATATTTATCCAATAGATAAAGTTATTCATGGGTTTGGTGTCCATGTTTAGAGTTCTATTGGAGATATCATTCTCCTATTATATATTGGGACCACATATGCAACCACCAGATTCATAATTTTATCTAGTGTCAAAACATTTGATATGTTACTAGGTAGACCTTGGATACAAAAAATTCAATCCATTCCCTTCACTTTACATAGATGTATTAAGTATATACATGCTAATCAAGATATTATAACTAGGGCCTTCTATATGAGTATCCTTTACCTACTCCATAACTAGTAATGTATCAATCACCATTAATATCTCCAAACACATATTCCATTAGCACACCTTAGATATCAGTTGAGCCACTAGTGTATGTGAGGTCTACATATACAAAATTACCATGTATACACACTCCCCCACATAAAAAATTATTATAAATACCCCTACATCTAAGACATGTTATGGATTTTAGATATCCTTTCTCTACCCCATTCCCACCTAGTTTAGTGTTATTGAGTCCCTAAAATACTTTGCATTGAGCATATATGCCAATTATATATTTTTATCTTATATGGGTCCCCAAGAGTTCTACAATTCACATGCTACTTTAGTCAACTCCATAGATTCATATCTACACTCTGTAGTTAGTTTTAGCTATAAATTATTCAATATATTTGGTTCCTAGATCTCAAGTACCTCTTCACATATCACATGCAGTCACTCTTCCTTTACTTGATACATATCACCTTGATAGTGAATCTCTTGCAAGACTCATTAGTTAGAATGTTATATTAATTTACATAGTTTTATTTTAATGTTTATTATACATAGCTTATACTCAAAAAACACAAATAAAGTATAATATGTTAAAAATAAAAAACATTCAAATATTCCTTAGAACATACAAATTTTTGATTGTATGCATTTCCATGTTTACATTACTTCTATTTTCCATGTATTTCATATAGTATCTATGTTAGATGATTTAGTTTTATCATACATGCATGCTTCATTTATTCCCTTCGAGTGTTCATAGATTACTATAGGACTCCGATCCTCTATATTGATCTAGATTTGATACTATCTACCCATTAGGGGAACTTACATATATACATTGATTCAACATTGTTATATCATCCCATTGGGGTCATCATATACATATCTTCTAGTTTACCAAGTTATACTTTTATATACTCTTTCTCAAAGATTTAGCGTTGATTATATCTTGATATTGATCATCTTATACTACACTAATGTTTTGTTGACTACTACTACTATAGACTCATCTTATGTAAATATTTGCTCTTATAAGGATTTGTACCACATGAGTATGCATAATTTCATTTATATATTTATTAATTTAGATTTGATTATGTCTCTTTTCTTCTATATATACTCTAGGTAATTTAAATATGCCATTATCCTTTTATTGCTTTTATGCTTTGGATATGTACCCATGTCCTTGTATATGATTTTTGATTGTGTATGTGGAAATTTTAATAAGTCCTTCCATGTGTCTCTAAGCTAAAGTTGTGTGTTATTTATTTAGACATTTGAAACTTTAGTGGCATGTGCCCATGTCTATTGTATTGTGTCCCATTAGCTTAATTTACATGCCTCATGTGTTTGTATGGTTTCATGTATGCATCATGGCCATACAACTTGTTTATTTATTTTTTATTTCACATCCATTTTTTTATTCCATTAGGGAAATTATGCATCTACATTTCCTCCTTGGGTGCCTTTGTATACATCTAAATCTGCTCACCTGGATTATTTCATTAATCTTTATATTTATCACAATTAATTTTGTAACCATTGTCCTGATTAAATAAATAAATATCATTCCCCATTATATATTTATTCCATCATGATAACCTTCTTACACACCCCATGCTATATTAATCCATTGATTATCTCACTAACATCCCATTAAACTACTAATCTCACCTCATTTAATAACCACTTGCCCCACTTACCAATTTAAAATTCAAAATAAATTACCCATCCCCCTAGCCAACCTATCCATAGCTTCTCCTGCATACCTTGTTTATTAAAAATACCTAAAACCATTAAACTAATCCTTATTAATCCCTAAACAAAATTTAGAATCCTCTAAAATCTAGATCCTTCTCTAGTTCTCTAGAATTATCTAAACCTAAATGGTTCTTATGAATATAACATTCATTTTAACCCTCCCATCGACCCTATAAATAACCAAGCATGGAGCATGGTTGAAATAACTTGAATTATAATCTTGGAACTATAATAAAAATATCTTATATCCTTCATACTCTCATTAAATCCATACTATCCCTCTATCCAAGCAATCATTAATCCTTTTATGCTCACTTGAGATCTTGAAGCCACCATTGTCAAGAAATCCAATTATCTTTGGAAAATCGATTTAAAGATCTTTGAGGGAATAAAAATAAAATTAAGGTGATGATTAGATTCTTCTTATAAGTTATGATTACTTCTATATTCTCTCCCATTTATGTTTTTTTAGATTTTGGTTAAGTTAATATATAGTATATTGAATCCATAACTTAAATTTTACAAGCATAAATTGTTGACCACAATGGGAACCTCCTTTAAAATAATAATTGTGTGTGTAAGACATGTTAAATTCAGCTTGAAAGGCAAGTTAGGAAGAGGTTGGGCTCAAAATCTTAAATTTTTCATGTTCTATGAGAATTGTGGTTTTTTTTTGTAAATAGCAGTTTTGCATAGGCAATTTTATAGGTCACTTTTACAATTTATACTAACCACATGAACTTAAAATTTAGTCATTATATTACTTGGAAGTTGGTGGCCTTAAAAATTGTTTTTTAATAGTTGTTATTTTGAATACCATCTGTGAGTTTGTGTAAGTTATTCATGATTTTGACTTAGGTTTTATATTAAGGTTAACATTAGGACTTTTGATCTCTTTTTATTTTTTATACTCCTAAGGTAACCTTGTCATTTTGGAGGGATAATTTTTTTTTTAAAATACTTTTGAAATAACTAGGCTTATTATAATAATGAAAATTGCTTATTCTTAACTCCAATATTGATTCCTATCAATAGTTTGCTTCTGCTAATTAAAATTTTGATTTAGACATAAGTTAATAAACTAAAAAAGTGGTGATTAGGATCTCTGATAATTTTATTGCTTTTGTTTAACTATGATCTAGTTACAAGGGAGGAAAAACTCTACTTAAATAATTTTTTTGCCCTTAAAGACAATATTTTGAGTATATTGTCCAATATTCCTTATATCTCATAGTGATTCTAAAACCTAATCATGATTTTGACATTTGTAAGGGTGGTTTTGATAGTATTTAGATAATAAGTGTTATCAATATGGTTTTTTATCCTTAGTTATAGATGTTCTAATTTATACAAATAATCAGGTTTTAGTCAGCATCATAAGTAGTCTTAATAATCTTTGCACATTATGTATATTTTAAATTTTGGATTGTGCAAAATTACTTCTCGAAAGTAGGAGTTTTGATTACTATAGGCAAATTTGAAGTTACAAAAGTAATTTTGACAAAAGTTCATTGATAAGTGTTATTTTAATTTTCAAATAATCTAATTTTTATTCATAAATAATTTAGTGTTTTTGATATTATAGTATCATATTGCAAGTAATTTTAGCATTTTATATAACCTTTATATATATTTTAATTTTATTACACATAAAATTGCTTCTTGAAAGTAGCAATCTTGATTTTTAAAAGCAATTTTGTAATCTGATCTACAATTTTGACTTAGAAAATTTGATAATACCTTTTACTTAGTGACATCTAATACAAACTTGTTTTAAGAAAATATCTCTTTTGCATTTTGTTAGAAAAAGTTTATCTTGTATTTTTTAATAAATTTTATTATTTTTCTTATCAATTGTAAAATCACTTGTCATGTTCTACAATTTTGATTAGCAATCACAATTTTGCATAATCCACAAGTGATTTTAACTATTAAATTCATGGTTACTGCTAGCTAACCATTTGCAAAATCACATATTTATCAATTCCATTTTTGATCTATTAATCATAATTTGGACTCTCTAAAATCAATTTTTAAAAATTTAAACCTATGCACTATGTAGAAGCAATTTTGTAAGAGTAAAATGAAATTTTTACTCTATTATAGATTATTAACAATTTTTTTGTAGGACACATAAGTAAAAATCAAATTTATAACTTGTTTTCTTGTAGGATCAAGAATTGGTTTAAAATTTAGGTTTTGAATTTATTTAATTGCTTGTGTTATCTTACATAATAAAATAATTAGTTAAATAAACTTTTTGTCTACTTGTTTGTTACCATAAATTTTTATTTTATAGGTTGAAATGTGATGTGGACTTCATCCCCATTCACTTACCTAGTATATAGGGGTTGGTGACATGGATTTAATCACCTTGCATTCAACCACACTTTGTGTTTTGATGGAGTATAAAAACTAGGGATATTTATCATTAGGCTAAACCATTGACCCCATATAGGTCCTCTATAAAGGGAAAGAGTTAACTCTATAACCCAAGCATTAGACAACATCCTACATGGATTTGGTCGCCATGTACCTTTTGTATATTAGGGACACCCCTAGAAAACCTTGTTTAACCTATCATAAGGCCTTTCAACTATGGAAACTTGTTGTCAGGGCTAGTATTAGCCCCCATAGTAATCATCAAGTTCAAACAAGTTTGAAAGGATTTAGGAGATTCTATAATCATTTACCAACCTATAACCTTACTTGTGAAGCCATTAGATGGTGTAGTCATTAGATTACACACCCAGTTGGTTTACTAAATATTAAGGCTTGTGATTGGTGTGATTATGTGTGTCATGCTAGACTTTTATTATTTATGAATCAATTCAACCTTGTCCCTTTCTTACTAAACACCTAGTAAACCCTTAGAATAGATGTTTAAGTTAGGGTTTAACCTAAATCATTTTTATCTTCATCTTATCATCCATAATCTTGAGTATTAGATTTGTCTTGTAGCTAAGCTATAGTGTTCACTTATCCCCTCTTATAAGTCTTTAAAGCATCCTACTCATCACTCCATCCATCCCAAGACATATACCTTGATTAAATATTACCAAATTTTATAACTCTGTTTTATTTCATCTAACACAATATCTTCCTATCATCCTGCTTGTTCATAACTTGATTTTAACCCATCATTATCTCACTAGTGTGAATAAAGGCATCTATTTGTCTCATCATCTAGTATTATTGATAGGTTAAATATTCATAGAGTTTTCACATTGGTAATAAATTATCATAGTCTTTAATATAAAAATCCAAATCTCATGCCTTCTATTACAAACACCTTTACCATTCTAGCCTAAAACTCAAGACAAGTTTATTACTCAAAATTCACATTTATTTATATCTTATATCAAATCAACATCTAATCATATTCATATCACCCCCAGATTATCCACCATGTTGATCAAGACCCATGCCCAAGTCCTAAGGTTAGGATAAATATCAAACAAAGAAGATGATATCCTAAGGACACTATGTGAATAAAGTAGGGATAATAAAAAAATTAAAGTGACATGCATACTCCTAGAAGATATGAAAGACTTGATAATGACTTATTCAATAATGATGAAGTTATGTCCCAATTTGACTAGTATATATATGATAATCAAGATCAAATCCCGGCCCAAGTCATTAGAAACAGAGGCAAATAGACCCCTGCATTTAACTCTAATAGTTTACAACATCTCATTTGACCTCCATCTAGACCCAACACTTCTCCATGCCCACATGCCACAAACTAAGAATAGGGGAACACTAATCTTGTAAATCGTGAATAGGAACTAGATGAAGAAGAAAAAGGCCCTCAAAATAATCGCATTGAGGCTGATAAAAGGGGATCTACTATGGAAGATAACCTAGACTAACTTACCAAAAAAACCAAATTTTTTAGCATCCCAAATCCATTTCAAAGCCCACAAACCCACATCACCTAGAGAACAACTAGACACATCAACATTAACCCATTAAAACCAAAATTAATCCAAACTCATAATTCTAATCCCTTAATGTATCCTTCCTTTACTTGAGAATGTAAGATGATGAAATAAATGCTTTAGTATATATATATATATCCTCACACTTAGGCAATTAAATATAGATACAAAGACTTTTGCACATCCCCACTAGACATGAGTATTCTACATATACCCTTCCTGTCACATTTTGATATTATAAAATTTAATAAATATAAGGGGAGAGGGGAACCTCATGACCATGTTAAATAATTTTATGTAGTATGCCATGATTTCACATACAATGATGCTTACCTACTCTGACTCTTTCCTAAAAGTCTCAAAAGACCTGCTATTAAATTGTTTATACATTTACCTAAGGGGTCCATTACTACTTTTAAATAATTAATAAAAATAATTGTGAGAAGCTTTTATTTCAATATCGAACATGACATTTCTATAATTAATCTTTATAACACCAAAAAATAAATGAAGAGAGTCTTGCATCATTATTATAATGATGGAGGAGCCTAGCTAGTCACTTTTGATGTATCATCCCTAAAAAAGAGTTGGCTAAGATCTTCATTGACAATCTAAATGAAAAATTGAAATATAAATTGAAATTATAATGTGACAAATCATTTGATTAGATTATAGAAAGTGGTATCCAAATAGAAAATTCACTCATTGAAAGGGTTAATATCAACCTATATACCCATGATAAAAAAAAGTCAAAATCAATATAATGCTTTTTAGGGTAAACTAAAACTCTTAAATAAAAATAAGAATGGAGTTGGCAATGGAGTTATTGATTCCAAGCATGTACATACAGTATAAAATTTTTCCACTACTATAAAAAGTCAAAATATCTCCAGCATTAATGTCCCAAAAAGAAAACCAAGGCCTATAATAGGTAAATGTTATCTTACAGTCTCGGTGTGCCTATTGAAATGGTCTTGAAGAAGTTAATTATTGATAACATGATAACTCTCCCAAAAATCAAACCCTTAAATGATAATAAACCACACCCTAAATGGTATCATTAAGATTATTTTTGTCATTACCATCATGTTAAAGGGTATGATATCAAAAATGCATGAAATTAATACATTTCATCCAAGAATTAATAGAAAAAGGAGAGATAGAATTGAAGGTGAGAGTCAAACAAGCCAATCTAAAAATTAGTAATTGGGAATATATCAAGACCCTCTACCAAAGCATGACTAGAAACAAAAACTATTGAGGGATTAGGGTTAAGCCTTGATATCCAACAAAATTGATTACCATTGCATCCCATACCACTAAATTAACACCATCAAGATCAAAGGCCCCAAAATCCCATAAATCCACCATCTCCAATCCTTAAAATTAATAGGGCCATTCTAGATTGTGTAGTTACTACAAGATATGGAAAAATAATAGTTCATGGATCACCTCTAAAATATACATCTTATTCTTAATCTCAAAAATCACCAGCCATAATAAATCTTCAAATTATAGAGATAAGACATACAGTATTATTTAGTAGCTTGAGAATACCCTAGCATAAATCTCCCTTATAGATCTTCTAAAAACTTCTTCTATGTATTGGGAGATATTAAATCAAGTCATACACGATATGAATTTTTTAAATTATATTGGCACAAATTAATTTTAATATTTGGTGGGTCGCTTATCTCCATCACAATAAATCATCTTCAATGCCTAGAACATGCCACCAATAGGACCTTATCATAATTATCCTCTATTCATTAAAATATCCATATCCAAAAAATCCTATAGGTTCTTATAAATGGAGGGTCCACCATAAAATTTGTGAAATATTAAATTTCTCAAGAAGTTGAGGTATTCAAAATCTTCATTGGGGCCTATTCTAATAATGATAAAGGCTTATGATGATAATGAAAGGTCATTCATTGGAATAATATATCTTCCCATAATTGTGAGTATTGTAGTTCAACAAACACTAATCCATGTATTGGATGTATATCTCCCTTATAACATGATTTTGGGATGCCCTTAGGTCCATGAGATGAGAGCAATACCCTCCACCCTTCATCAATGCCTTAAATTCCCACATTTAGGCATAAAGGTCATCATCTTGGGTGAAATCAAACATTTTTGTAGATTTCAAATAAAACAATAAAATCATGATCCTTATTTTCCAAGTACCTAAAGCTCATATTATAATCCAAAAGCTATGAAATATGTACACCTTGATATTCTATCAACAGCCTCATTTGAGTCACCAAAAACCACTCACCTACAAATTATCTCCAAGTGGTGTGCGAATATGAGTATAATACCCTTTGTGTATGTGATATTCCATTATCTCCATGTAGCTATGGGTCCCTGACTATGAGTAAAGATAAACCTATCATTTATCAATTTGGCCTAACTACCTTCACTAGTGTAGGAATGTTATTAGATGAATGTTTTGAGGAGCTTGATGATTTATGGATTATTCATGAAGATGTGGGGATATATTTTCAAAAGGATAAATTCCTCAACTACATAAAATAATTCAAAATATGAATTATATGGTGGAGGAATAGGATGAGATGACAAAGGAAGGATGGAACTTATTGATGTTCAAGAACATCCAAGATGACTTGGTGTAGGGTACAAACAGCTAGGCATTGACCTTAACTCTATCATCATGGACTCTTCTTTGTTTCCTAAAGAGTCTACCTATGATGAATAATTCAAGATAGGTTTTGTTTATAGCCTCTACTAAGATTTGGATTCCATAAACCTATTCTCTGACACTACCATTTCTAGTTTAATATATTTGTTTATTGCCTTAAACTAATATAATTAGATCAAAGGAAAGATCCATCCTTTGATATGATTCAAAGTGATGAAACCATTATTGATTACATGGGATCCTAGAGTTTCATGTCATCAGGGGATCAAAAATGGGATTCACTATAAGTCTAAGTGATTTTGCTTATTTTGGAGAGCAACATAATCATTGAATAAAATATAAAAAGATTAATAAAATGAAATTTATTCCTATGCAATCATAGGAGAAATTGAGCTAAACCCTAATAAGCAAGAGATTTATCAAGAGTTAGGTTCATAGTTCTCAGCTGAGTTTGGTTCAGGAGAAGAGATACTATCACCCCCAACATATATTCAAGATCAACCACCTTCCTTAATTTAATAATTCATATAATTTAATATTTAAACCAAATGAAATACTATAATAATGAAAATGGGGGCAATCCTTACCTCTAAATAACATCAAATTCTTATTGAACTTATTAAAGAGTTTATAGACATATTCATGTGGAGCTACTCTGACATGCTTATATTAGATCCCACTTTAGTGGAACATCACCTAGTAGTGCATCCAAATGCAAAACCAATTAAATATGAGATTCAAAATATGCACCCCAAAGTGGCATTATTAGTCAATGAAGAGTAACAAAATTTCCTAGAAGTAGGATTCATTTAACCAATAGATTATTTTGAATGTATTTCTAATATCATCCCCATCATAAAACTATAAGGAGGGATACATATTGGTACTGACTTTTGAGGTATAAATAAGGCATTTCCAAAATATGAGTTTCCTTTACCAAATATCAACATGATCATGGACTCCATAATAGGGTATGAAATTATATCCTTCATGGATGGATTTTCCAAATATAATCAAATCAAAATTGCTTCAAAATATCAACATAAAACTAAATTCATTACTCCATGGGGGACTTTATACTATCAAGTGATGCCCTTTAAATTAAAAAATCTAGGATAAACCTACCAGAAGGCCATGATAGTCATTTTACATGACATGGTACATGATATTATGGAATATTATGTGGATGAAATCCTAGTAAATTCCAATATAAAAGAAGAACATCTATGGTCCTCAGATGAATGTTTGAGAGGCTTAGAGTATAAAGTTAGGCTCAACCCCAAGAAATGTGTATTTTTGGGTTACTATTATCACCAAATATTTCACCCTAGAGGATGTTATTCAAGATTACTCTAAGATTTGGGAAACATTGGAATAATTATATATATATATATATATATATATATGGGTTTACCTATAGTAGAAGTAGACCTCTAAGTTTAAGGGTTAGTTCCATGAATTTATCTTGAAGTGCTTATCACCTATACTACTAATTGTTTATGGGAAAATAGACAAAATTATGCATGAAATAAAGCTAATATAACGGCGTGATACACCATAAGTATTTTTTCAATGCTATCATACTTATTTCACTAAGAAAAATGACCTTCAAATAGACTTCAAAGTCCTAAAAATTTCTAGCATAATTATTTCAATATAGAGGTAATACGCATGAGATAACTCAAGGTAAGTAGACTAGAGATTATTTTATGAATATAGGGATAATTTTACACTTGAAAGGATCCAAAGACACTAGATACACTCCATATGACATGTTATAATACAAAATTCTTGTAAAAGACATGAAAGGATAAGGAAAAGCAAGGATGAAATCACTATACTTAACCATTCATCACTTCGAACACTTAGACAAAGTGTTCATGAAATAAAAAACTAGATTGATTGTATTACTAAAATTTAAAGTAAAAAAATAAACTAATAAATATTCACCATATATGGTGTGGAATTATTTGACAAGAGCTAAAATGGCTATTACTTATAGAATTTCAGAGAGGAGAGAAGAGAATAAAGTTCAAGAATCACTAAACCACTTATCAAGCCGAGAGGGGGAGTTGCATCTAAAAGAGAAAGGAATATGGAATAGACCATGCAAGGTATACTTGGACAAATTTCCCTCAAATGCATGAACCTCCTGAAATGTAGTGTAGGACTCTTCAACTACATGTTTGAAAACTACCTTCATCATTTAGCCTTTCCTGAGTACTCCTTAGAAAACTAGGAATAGATTGGATGATTTAAATGTGAAGTGGGGTTAGAAAAAATACCCAACATGCATTGGTTATGTCCCTAATCATCAATATTATTTTGGCCAAGTGTTCTCTCTACTTGTAGTCTTAATCATTCTTCTTTCACTTACCTCTCACACTTGGCACCAAGGTGGTCTTTATTTTTTCAATCCAATCCATTAAAAAGTTGATTTGACATATATCAAGTGTCCTAAAGTCTCTATATCCATCAGATAGACCTTAAAATACTTCCCAATTAGATTTTTCTTATTCTCACTTGGTGATCAATCTTTATTTACTATGCCAGTGGACTAGTTGAGATGAAGGTGTTAGTAATGATACTTGTGAGATTTATGAGAAATAAATGGACATAGTAGGTTATCTTAGGTCCCAATCTACCTCTCAGAGTGATTTTAATCTTTTGAAACCTTTCTATACCTACAAAACACCAAAAACTATAAATACAATCCATTTTCTACCCTGTCTGTACAAGTAGGGTAGAACTCAAATTCATGGGAAGTAGCCCTAAAGAGTCCTCTACAATCTCAAATAACTTTCATGTTAAAACTAACTCATCTAAATTCCTCTCATTCTTCATATTTCTAATTGGGTCCTTAGCAAGGGTTTTAGCCTCTAAGGATTATTTATAAAGTTATGGCATTAGAACCCTAAACAAATTCTAATATATACTTGTTTTAAACCTCTTAAACTTATCATTTATCCTTAAGTTCCCATGCTAATCCTCTATATAGGTGTGAGCTTCCCAAGTTGACCTCTTGAGCTTCTCTCTTCATTCTACATACCCTATCATGTTCTTCAACCAATAAATGACTTGCTCATGTATTTATCTACATGATAAAGGATCATACACACCTTATATCTCCCTATGGACATGTTATAATGTTTTTCAATGTTCCTCTAGTGTTAGAAGTGATAGCAGACCCCTATGAGGGCTTTAGGCCTAGACTATACCTAAAGAATTTGACTATGCCTATGTAGGTTTAAGACACTATGTTTGACTTCTAGCCCTTATGAGACCTTTATAATGAATTTCTATGTCTATATAAACTCCATATACCTTTCTATAATCCTTCATCATTCCATAATTAACTTTCTCTTTATTAGCTTACTAAAACTATAGATTTTCACCTTTAGGGTGTGCCCTCTATATAAGATAGAATAGAGGGAAATTACCATGTCACCTTAGACAAAATAATGATATGAGAGGCTTAATAAAATTGTGGGGACTCTTTTCATAAAGTTACAAGGTTTGGTTATGTCAATAGGTCTCCCAAATGTCTTAAAATATAAGATAGACTTTTCCACTCACTAACTATACAATATCATGTGTATCAATTGTAGGTTATCATGATATAAGCACTTTTTCCCCTATTTTAATGCATTTACCATATCATGAACTGAAAACTATCATTTTCAATACATTCCAATAATATTCATTATCAAAACCTCTGCTAAATCCTCAAGATGCACCCACCTTATGGATAGGTCTAGTTGATAGTCAATTATGACTATGTCATTTATTCAAGAAGGAGATGATTTTAGGTTTATGTTGGTATATAAAACTTTAAATAAAGTTTATATGCTTCCATTTTACTCATAAAGATCACTTTAACCTCATTTTAACTCATTTCATGCTTAAGACTTGAGGAAATAATAGACTTCCCTATGCTAGTGCATTATAACACTACAGTCAGACTGTAGGTAGATTTTCTTGGATCAAAAGGACACCTATATATGTCATGAATAGTATATTTTATGTTTAGACCTTCTTGAAATCCTTTTATCATATTGAATGATTAAAATGTACTTAAATAATTATTATAACTATAAATTAGCACTCAACCTTTAGGTTCTATTATGTCACTTTTCTTAAAAACCTATAGGTGTACCTTCTTGGGCCAAAAAGAAGTCCTATAGGTTGTGATGCATGTTAAAAACCTTGTATTCCAACCCTTACCAATGTGTTATTTGAGTCACTAATCCATCTCACCTTCATAGGACCACCTAACATGAATTTTTGTTCCTATACTACCACTTTGGACTATGAAGTCAATTGAGGATCAAGATGTTGTAGAGAATACTACCCTTCTATAGTAAATAATTGCATTATTTAGAAGCCTCTTAGTCATCACATATTGAAACCAATTTTTGAATTATTTTTGTCACGTCATCTCCCCTAGGATACAGATTCATGATAGGATCATTTGGATTCATCTAGACTCCCTGTCATCTCATCATATGATAGTACCGAAAGTACCTAGGGCTATGTTTTTGAGTTTTTAATGAAACTTATCCCTAAAGCTCATTCTCCACAAATAGACTATAAATCAAGTCTACCTATCATTATATAAACTCAAAAGTGATAGATATAGAATTATTCAACTCCTTCTATGGAGGTCTCCAACATATCCAAATAATAAAATTCTAGTTACTCAGACCTCTTTGGAGACCTATAGGTGAACACATAGTGGCAGACAAGGCAATGAAGATGTAAAATGGTCAATGTGCATAGTGTATAGGCCTACAATCAGTTCTAGACCTTCTCAAAATCCATCCAATTAATTACTTCATCATTTAAAATGTTCAAATTAGTTCTAATACCTTCATTTCACGTGATTACCCCTTGTATGACACTTTTAGGTGTCCATTAATGTGCATGACTATAGTTGTAACTTGAACTAGTTATCACAGTCAAACATATGGTATTTAAACAACCCAAATTGATTTATCATGCTTCCAAAATTATTTTGAACATCTTTAAGCTTCTCATTTAATCTTCATGAACATTCTCAAAACTTCACACACCTCATTCATCATGACTACAAATGAATGTGAGTAGAAAGTTGATTGTGTCTCACATTCTTGACTGTAACTTCATTGCTATTATCCTTGGAGAGTGATATTATAAATAACGTGATTGACATGACATGAAAACATTAAACATAGCATATCAAACTCATTTGAGACCATTATTAGAAATAGACTCTCTACACAAAGTGAAATATGCCTTCAACTTAGCAATGGTGATCTCAACCTATAAATTGAGATGTTAGGCTCCTCCACTTACTTTAAAATATAAAAATAATAATGGAAACAATGAGATAAAGATATACACATCCTATGTAAATAATTCCAATAAGTGGTTTGTATGGGCAAGCTTAAATAGAATCAAAACCTACAAGGTGTGGGGATTAGCAAGCAAAATGAGATAGTCAAATTATAAAGGATGGTTCATAAATCATAGGTATATAATCCTTGAACTCATACCATGAAGGTGAATTAGACCAAGTTTTGTATCCACTACAAATATATTTTGACTTGAAACTTCTCCTATTAGTCATACCATCATAAGACATGTTGACTAGTATTGTTTGTCTAGTGGAACGATGAAGGAACATAATATTTTTCAGCCATTTTTTAGAATTAAAAATAATATCAAGGATGTAAATTAATTCAAGTAAGATAAATTATCATTTTAGGATCTTTCCACACATGCCACACTCCTCTATAAGCCATATAACTACCAAAAGTTTTTCTTTCCATTTGTTTTCTTGATTTCAGTTGGGGACCTAAAAATTTTAGTTAGGAATGACATTATTGACAAGGAATATGACATATTATATGTTAAAGTATATTTAATAACACTTGTACATCAATGAAAATTATACCACCTTCAAAAATTTCCCAAATATGACCCTTAAGTGACAAAAAATGACTTAAGACTAAAATTAACCATGACAAAGGCTAATAAATCATTTAATGACATCAAATTTATCATAAAACACCCTATATAATTATAACATACTACTATATCAAGATTTTTACTATAGGGTATTAACCTATTTTTACTTTTGGTCAAAATAGTCAATAGTTACTTTAGGAAAACTTTTGGGGTTTATGGTATCTCGGTGAGGCATTAAGGTAGATCCTACTAAGGTAAAAGCCATTATTGAAATGGCTCTACCTAAAAACTTGAAGCATATATGAATAATTGAAGTAAAATAATAGGCCATTCATCGATTCATCTCTCAATTGGTAGATAAATGCCATCCATTTAATCTTATATTAAAGAAAGGAGCTCATTTTGACTAAAATCTAGAATGTCAAACAACATTTGATAACCTGAAGTAGTATCTATTGAAATATCTAGTGCTCTCATCACCAATATCAAGAATTACATTTCTTTTGTATATATTCACTACATTATGTGCTATAGGGTGCCTCTTAGCTCAACACAATGACTAAGGAAAGGAATGATCTATATATTATATAACCAAAAAAATTATCTCATATGGGATGAATTATACCCGTATAGAGAAAGCATGCTTGGCCTTCGTCTTTGATTCATAAAACTTAGACATTATATGTTAAATAACCAAGTCAAGTTGATTGTATTGTTAATCCAATTAAATACATGTTGTCCAAGTCTACCCTAATAGGAAGAATGGCCAAATGGATAATGTTGTTAATAAAATTTGATATCAAGTATGTGAATAAAAAATCCATCCAAGGGTGAATCATCATAGATCAACTACCAGAAGCACCTATAGTGGACACAAAACTATTGACAACATCCTTCCTTGATAAATCTATATTGACAACTAAAAATCATCAGGATGAAAACTCTATTTTAATAGATCCTTCACTATGCATGGGTTAGAAAAATAAATCCTTTTGGTAACACCATAAGGAGACGTAAACCCTAAAGATTTTTGGATATCTTTCCCATTCACCAATGGCATATTTGAGTATAAATCACTAATTTTTGGATTTCAACTTACCATTCAATGGAATATTTATCATTTTTAGGTTCTATGGGGTTCTCTATTGGTTATCAAATAGGTCAATGAATAGTTCCAAATTAAATATGATAATCTACTTCCATACAATAAAATGGTCAATCAGTGAAATAAAAACTTTATAACTTTTGAGCAAGTGTCAAGAGGAAACAACAAAACTATAGATGCAATGGCCACTATTAGTTTATAATAGATCTCTTAGAAGATGTCCTTGAAGGTAATTTTCTAGTTGAACAATTATTATTTCTTATATATAAAGCCTTGGATCACTATCATGTTTATCTAATCCATGCCCAGTCAACCATGAAACAATGACATCTAAGCCTACCTTCATGACAATACACTTCCATTGGATCTTAGCCATGATCAATGCAAAGCATTTATCTAATATGCATCATGTTACACTATCCTTAGTAGCATGCTCTATTGGTGATGCTATGATGGGACTTTATTAAGATGACTGAGCTTAAAAGAGGATCTTATTGCAATAAAAGAGGTTCATGATGGTATTTGTGAAGGCCATGTTAGTGGACTAGACCTATCCAAAAAGTTAATCTAGACTAGATATGATTGACCAATAATAAGTCATGATGCTTTTCAATATGTGCACATGTGTAGCTTATGCGAAACATGGGAATCTTATACAAGCCCCAACTCAATAATTTCAACCTATAATGATCCCATGGCATTTTTTAGTATAGGTATTACAACTCATTGGGAAAATTAATCCTACCTCATCATTTAGACATAATTTCATTTTTATAGCCATAAAGTATTTTACTAAATGGGTGGAAGCTATTCCACTCATATACACCATAGGCCTTTAGATATCTAAGTTCATATTGAATCAAATCATTTTCTATTTTGGAATCCCTTATAAAATAATATCATATAATGACAAATCTTTTAATAATTAGGAAGTGGAATACTTGTGTAATATATATCATATTGAGTAACATTTCTCCACACCCTGTTACCCCCAGGAAATAGACAATCAAAAGTAACAAATAAAATGCTTATAAAAATTCTCAAAAAGATTTTTAATGACACTAGAAGAAATTATCATTTATAGTTATATCCTACACTTTGGTCATATAAAACTATCATTTGAATTCCTACTAAGGCTACTCCATACTCTTTGGTATATGAAATTGAATCTATCTTGCTAGTCAAAATTGAACTCCCCTCATTTTGTATATATTTATGGCAAATGATAATAGATAAGGAGTATAGAAATGAGAAACTACAAGAACTAGAGTTACTGGATGCAAGGTGTCAGAATGTCCTTGATCACCTAAGGGCATATCAAAATAAGCTAAAAGATTAATATCATAAGAAAATCCAGTCCCAAGAATTTGAAATTAGTGACCTAGTCCTTAAGGGAAAGCATAATAACACCAATGCTTAGGAGAAAAGAAAGGAAATTTTGAAGTAAATTAGTTTGGTCCTTACAATATTAATGCCAAATTTGGAACCAAGGAATATAAGTTGGCCACTTTATATGGAGAATAACTTGATGAGCCAATGAATATTACACATCTTAAATAGTTCTATACCTGCATGGATTGAAATATGTGATCATGTATTTATAATATCCCATACTTGGGGTTGCTCCTATCCATCATTATTTCACTTCCCATCAGTCTACCTCATCTCCCATATGACCCTAATCCAAATGGTGGATGTAAAATATATCCTTTGGAAGTATGGGTCTAATATATGGGGAATGATGATGTTGAAAGTATGAAAGGACAATTTTTGAAGAGTCATCCAAAATATTTAATTAAATTTGAAAGTAATATTTACTCCTAGTATCTCAATCCAAAACAAATTTGATTATCTCATATGGATCTTCTTCCTATCATCCTCAATAGCACCTATCTTTACTCATCCCCATTCATTGGCTAAGCATACATCAACCCATCCCTACTAATTTTATAATTAGAGAAGGGTCATTAATTACCCCACCTCTAGGATATATAATACAAATTGTAAAAAGTAAATAGAATCTAGAAAATTTTATATAGTTTCTAGATTACAATATACCCAGTTTGATCTAATATCAATCATCACCAATTACTATAATATACCTAGTTTTCTCCTATAAATATTATTGGTCATTTCAATATATTAGATAATTTTGTAGAATATTCATTTTTCTCATAAAAATTCCTAATTGTCTATTGGGTCATATTGTAAATATTTAAATTAGGATTGATTTGACTTATTTAATCTTTTATAGGAAGAATTTTTTTAATAATAAGGTCCCTTTATTAGTCACTCTAATTCATCTTTTTTGTATCCTTTTTGGTTTAAAAATGTTCATTCCACATAAATATTTGTTTTTTAAATCTTTTTAGGTCATCATTATCATCATTTATCTTTATATCATTTTGAGTCTTTAACTCATCTTGTAAATATTTATAATCATCGTTCCTGCCCATATATTAGGTTAAGAGTTTAAATAGGTCATTTATCCTTATTTACAAATCCTTTTTACCTAGGCTAAATCTGTAAATGCTTTACAAATTATTTTAAGTCATTTTAATATTTTATCCACATATATGTCCTTTTATTAAATCACTTTGTATTTACATAATTAATTCATCTTGTCAATATTGATGTAAATATTTATTGAAATATTTTATGTTAGGTTGTCATTATTTATCTTCTAAAATCCTTTTCAATCATTATAATTATTTTGTATTGTATTAGATAGGTATGTAAATAATTTTTGTGTAAAATTTTATCTTTTGATTTTGTGTCTTCTTTTTTAGGGAGCAAGGATGGAAACATATGACTTCTCCCTATGGATTGGTAATGTCACTAATGGAGTTATTTATTAAAGTCCCTCCACACTATAAATTAAATGTGACCTCAACTATCTAGATTTTGTAGGTAAATTTTGAATTAAGTGCAAAAGTACAATTAGATTACCAACATTTTTATGGATTAAATACATCCTAAAAGTAATACCCCATAATCATTGAACCATCTCATCTAACCTCCTTAACCTACTAATTGATCCATCCACCTCTTTGGTGCAGGAGAATTTACTCATAATCAATTTATGAGACATGAAATTATATTCACTAAAGGATAGATGATCAAAACTTTTGCCATATGTCATGAGTTATAACACATTCCATTTCATTATAATGTCACATTATATCCCTTTTTATTTAATATAACACAAAATTAATTCATAACATCACATCATTTATCCCAAATCCAAATCATCCATGTCATTATTATACCATAATTATATCATCACATCATCCATTAAATCATTTCAAAACATGTAAGTAAATCCTAATAATTATTACCCATAATACATCAATTATAAACACCTCATAATCTGATGCATGTAATCAATAATCCAACATATAATCTAATAAACACATCACAATCATATAAGCAAAATACATAAATAGGTAATGTGACATAATAAATCCTATCATAATCAAATAAATGTCCATGAATCCTCTCAAGATATATACAATATGATTATCATGGGCATATATGTGTTAATAATGAAATATATATGTCTAATATATAATTAATGTCTCATAAACCAAATCATGAAATTCCTAGTGCTCTCTTGGGTGGTTAATGCATAGAATGCAAAGAGGTTTTGGCCTTATATGAGGATGATAGCTAATCAATCAACACCACACCCTCATAAAATATATTATAATATTGGGCCTCTCTAGTCAACCATGATATATGTTGAGTCATGTCAACTCAACCCTATCTCTATAGTAGAGTAGCCCCCTCATCCCTGGACTGATCCATTACCTATAACTTAGACTCTAATTGGCTTATTCTAGCCTAAATTTGAGCTCTCTAACCTTGTGAAGATCCAATATATTCATCTATGGCTCAAATATACCCCAATAATGCGGTCAAGCAAGCTAGTCTTAGACCTATTTGAATATCCTATTGAGATATCTGCCTCTATAATTTTGAAACATATAGTTGATATCTATCCCTCTCTATAGTGATCTTAGATACCTCAACCACTCTATATCTCACCTTATATTATAGCCTATCAATACATTCCTGATCCTCTTCCCTAATAGGTACTCCTAATAGCACTATAATGTTAGGACCTATCCTTGTTACTCCTTGATCACCCCTTACCACTCCCTGATCACCCCCTACACTTATATCAATCACCATCATAGCCTAACTATCCCTATAATCCCCACCATCCCTCCATACCTATGGTTTATACCTATATTCCTACTATATACTAAACTATACCTAAGCCTAAAAGATCCTCTGAACCACCCCTCTCCTCCTAGCCCCTCGAACTAGCCTCAAAAGTCTTATCGATTATATCTAGCACCACCATCCTATATAAGCTGTGATAACCACATGATATACTATCAATATCTAAATATTACATATGATAGGAACTATACTATCATATTCCACATGTACCAAATCCCTATCAACCATATGGCCCCACTACATCCTCTCTCTATCACTTTAAGTAAACATGTGATACTTTCTATGGACATTTTGTTGATACCCAAACTACCTATGCACTATGTCTAGATGGTATCTCTCTATAATATAATCTTGGTGCCATTTCAAGTAGCATTCTATCAATATATATATGATATACTCTACATCCTCTGGTCATCCCTACTATACCTATGTATATCACATCTAACTAATATGATAATATGTCAAACTATCAAACACCTGTATATAAAACCTCATGTTGTTAATGTGAGATCTTTAAACCCCTAGGATAATATACCATCTAAAAAACTATAGATTGTTCAAAATCACAATTCTCTTAGGTACCTAGTGACCTCTTGATCCCCACATGTTTCTACCACTAGATATACAATAATAGTGAGGGTATATAACTTGTTACCCTCTATATGAACCCATATTTAGCTCCCTATATAGGTTTCCCAACATAATTAGTCCCCAAGTAAAAACTATGTAATCATGTACCACATCACCCAACCCAAACTAAAACCATTTTTCACTCTTTTTTGGTAATAACATGTCAATAAAAAGAGACATGAACACTAGGGTGAATGTGTCTATAGTCCCATCTTTAAATTCTCTATCAATATTAATCTGTGAGTCATGAACCTAAACCTATAACTGCACACAAAACCATTGTACAGTTGCACTCAATGACTGTGACTTCTAGTAGATCAAATAACCTCTCATTTTTATTCATAAAATCCACCACACATCCTATAGGGTTAGTGTCATCTCCCCCATAACAAATTGGAAGATGCTCATCTGTAAACACCACCATCTCAATAATGCAGTGATAAGGGCTTGGTATATCCTAATAAAAGACATCATTTAAATATAATAAATCCATGTCATCTCTAACACCCCAAAATCAGTTAGTCTTAGGTGATACACCTCATGTAACACTAGGGGTCATCATAATCTATTCCATAACACGTAAATCCTCATGCACTAAAAAAACCTATTAGTTACTAATCACTACAAACCTATACCCTAACCTAGATTTTTTTAATTCTATCCCTACCCTATCTACCTATTCTCTTAATTTTCACCTTACCTAATTATCCCCAAAACTCACCCTAAGAAAAATTTCTATCATCCTTAAGGCCTAAACTATAATTTCACAAAATCACTAATCGCTTGTTATGATTTTGTAAAACTACAAGTCTTTTATTATGGTTCTACAATTTCACAACTTTCTAATTATAGTTTTATGAAATATTAGGTCACCCATTATGGTTTTAATAAATTTTGAGTCACCCATTAGGGTTTTTCAAAACTAAATTTCACTAGAAGCAATTTTTTAAAATCATAGGTCACAAGTGCAATACCATAATTTGCATGTGTAAAACTATAACTCAGGGCAATGCCCCAATTGTGATTTTTCACTCTATCTTTAACCTTACTAAATACCATAATACATGTAATAAATAAACAAAATTATCAATTAGGGTAAGGCACTTAACACTGGTACAACCTCCATAGCTCACTATAACTCCCAAACTTTCTCATCATGGTGCGAAGCATGTGGAATGTAGTCCATTGTCGTTAGGCCTAGACTAATGTTTTAAAATTACCAAGGGTCACAATGAATTATTTTTACCCTTACTTTTCTATTTTACCCCTAAAAATCCTATTTTTCCCCCACTCACCCCATTTAATCTACATTAACCCTACCCTTCTACCTAAACATTTAAATCTAATTCTCATATCAATTTATCAATCCTTTAATCCCTTTTAATCATGTTCTAATAACCATTGTCAATCTCACAAGACATTTAAAAAGTTTTTAGGGGCATGGTATTCCATCTACTTATTCCTCATCTAATATTCCAAGTCAAAACTATATAACCTTGAGGTCTTTTTAGACTATGTAGGCAACACTTGGTCACTTATTAGTGTCCCAGGATAACTCAACCACTAATTTACTTTACCATCCCCTCCTATTCACTATAAATTATTAAATCATTTTGAGATACAACCATTTTATAAAATCCATTTCTTATTATTTTATTTGCATGTATCTCTCTATTACATGTGTCCATACTTGGGGAATGTCAACAATTCATGGCCTTTTCTATCCTAGTCTATCCATTCCCCAAACATATATCTTTGTCTTGAGATTATCTATCTTATCTAATGAATATACTCACATATTTATATGGCATTGGTCTTTGTTTAGGTCTCATTTTAAGAGGTTAATCATCATTGCTAAGGTGTGTTCCCCCTTGGGACTAGTCTTACACCTTCAAATTCATTCTCTCACATCTCTACTTTGGGCATCCTATTACTCATAGCTCAACTATCATCTAGGGAATCCAAACCCATCATCATATTTCTTATGTACCCACCCTATGTTCTCTTTTTGAGTGGTCATTCAGTCCATTCCTCCCCACATGCCCCCTCAAGGGGGTATCATGAAACATGATTTTTATTAAACATTCCATGTAATGTTTTTATTTGAAAGACCATTAATACCCACTTCATCACTCACGATTCCCTTTCAAATAATTATATAATGTATACATATAAATCTGTTTGCCTTAACTATTTTATTAATTCCACTATTTATCATAATTAATTATGTGACCATTATCCTAATTAAATAAATAAATCCCATTCTTGATTATATATTTAATATATCATTATAAGATTTATACACACCCCATACTATATTAATCCCTTTTATTATCCCACAAACATCCCATTAAGACACTAATCCCACCTTATTTAATAACCACTTGCCCCACTTTCCAATTTAAAATTCATATTATTCTACCTATCCCCTAGCCAACCTATCCATAACTTCTCCTACATATATAGTTTCTTAAACCTCCCTGAAACCCCTAAACTCATCCCTATTAATCCCCAATCAAATATAAAAACCTTTAAAATCTAGATCATTCTCTAATTCTATAAAATTCTCTATTACTATAGGGTTCCTATGAATTTAAAATTCATTTTAATCCTCCCCACCACCCTATAAATAACCAAGCATGGAACATGGTTGAGATAATTTGAACTAGAATCTTAGAAATATAATCAAGCTCTCTTATAGACTTCATACTCTCACTGCATCCATATTATCCTTGCATCCAAGTATCCATTAATCCTTTTATGATCACTTGATATCTTGAAGCCACCGTTGTCAAACAATCTAATTATCTTTAGAAAATCCATTTGAATATCTTGAAGGGAAGATAAAGAGAAGAAAATTTATGGTAAGAGTCTTATTATAAGTTCTAATTGCTTATTTATTCTTTGCCATTGATGTTTTATATATTTTGGTTTAGTTTACTATATATATTATATTGAATCCCTAACTCAAATTTTACAATCATACATCCTTAATGGACATCATGTCCCATACCCCTAAGGAGTTTACTAAGATTATATTCAAAATTGTTATTCATATTTATGCTTAAATTTCTATATCTATCTTGACAACTTTTGATGTCTTAAAATGGTGCTAGATCTTAATCAACAACAATGGGAAGTTTCAAGCTGTGGGACAATGTGGCTTGAAAACAACCTCCAGATTTTAAAGAAGCTGGTCTCTTCTTTTGTATTGGGTGTTGGGGAAAAGGGATAGGAGACTAAACAGAAACACAAAATGTAGGAATTGAAACCTAACTATGGTGATGCACCTGAGGGTAATCCTAATCCTAACCTGAGCATAGTGAAACTATTATGTGATTATATTACATTTAAGAGCAGACAAGTGCATGATCAATGTAAAAGATTGGAATAACAGAAACAGAGGCTCACAACAGGGGAGTCTTTTGCTGAGATACAAGAATTGTCAACAAAGGCATAGTGTTCAATCTTCTTAATAGAATCTTCCAATCACATTATAGGTGCAGAAGTCATGCACAATTATTTAGAACTTCAGACTCTAGAAAATGGGACAGAAGCAAATAACATTTCCAATCACAACACTAGAAAATCTACAACATAGACTACTTTGTAAATGACACAGATGACATCAACAAGCGCATAGTGTTCAATTTTCTTATTGAATCTTCCAGTCATACAAAAGATGTAGAAACACACACAGTCATATAAACCTTTCAACTCAGGAAAATGTAACAAAATCAAATGATATTATTGGTCAAAAACTCTAAAAGTCTAAAACTATGAGAATTCCCCCCTCCTTATATTTTACAATTCTTCTTCTTATATCCCCGGATGTCTCCCTATACTTTCTTTCCCATGCAATCTTCTCCATCCTTTGCTCATAAGAGACAAACAGATGGTGCCTTCAATGTTGTGGGTGGATCCAAAAATCTACTCGATGAATTGTTTCATCTACTCGAATTAACTCCCGCTGATTTTCCCTCCATTTCACTTTTGGCAACTGATCACAAAACACTCTGCTATGTTTGAAATAAGAGAGAACACTTAGTCAATTTTTTGAAAATCCCCTTGATCACCTATAATACACCAAAAAATGACACTTGGCGCCTTCCGCCTGATTCATCAAAGACACACAGCTCTTTCCACTCCCCTTTCACTGTATCGTAGTATCATTAGGGGCATATATCAGACTCCTGTGGATGGCAACATTTGGCAGCTTCCGTAGGCTTTTGAAGTAATACCCAGGACCCACCACCATTTCATATTTGTTAATAGAGCTTAGAGATGATTCTCTCAGGCGTTGACATGTGGAGACTTCCGTGGCTTCGAGGAAGATAAGTGGCATCTTGCACTTCTTTTATAGATGGAGTAGAGGGGGACCCAGAGAGTGACACTTGGCAGCATCTGTTACTTTGTGGCACTTAAGCAAAATAAAATGATGCCTTTGCGTTGAATGGAAAGCATTAGACTCATGGCTTCTCGAATGCTGACACATGGTGGCTTGCAATTTTTCTCCAAAAAGGTCTTTCAGGGCCTCCACAACTGCCACTTGGCACTTTCCATCTTCTCTGATGCCTTACGGTGAAAGTCTATGATTGAAGTGTAGACGTCGATATGAAACGTGGATGCTGACACGTGGTGCGTTCTACTTAACTGCTACTGGGTATGTGGCATGATCTGCCATTTTGAAGGTTACAAAAAAAGCAACTCAGGGGATGCTAACTATCAGCTTTGTCTCCCAGAAAGTGACGCTTGGCAGCATTTGCTTAAACTAATACTTGGGCAAAAATGAGATGAAGGAAACAAGAAGGGGAAAAAGACCTGCTCAGAGAGTGACAATTGGCAGCTTTTGCTACATCTCAACACTCAAGCAAAATGAACTGGCCCTCTACTTCAAAATTCTACTGCTTCGCCTAAAGAAGCAAAATTATAGTGCTCGAATAAAAAATAATTAAATATGATGTAGAGTAGGAAATTACTCTATAGTTATTGGTGACCATCAGGGCTTTTGAGCTTGCTCAAAAAGAACCTAAATCCCACTCGATCAAAATTTCAAATTTTATAGCTTTGAAAGAGTTGTCTAGAAGATAGACCACTCATGGTCGGATAATCCTTCCTTTCTTTACAACTCATCAAAAGCCAAATCCAAGATAATGAGATCCTTGTGCGAAAAGGTTTGCAAGATTTGGGTAGTGGCTTTTAGCTTGAATTCTAGCTGGAAAATAGGGATTAGAACATTTTTGACCTCAGAGGTTGGAGAATCATCTTGCAAGCTCTAAAAAATTGTTTGATCCCTTTGCCTAGCCAGCATCAATGGTTGGATTTGATCCACTAGAAGCACCATCCTTGTATCTAGAAATGGGGAAGGAAGGCCCAGTTACACCAGATCTTCAATGTGTTGCCTCATTTTTTTGATGCCTTCTTCGACGACATCAAGACAGCTTCTAAAGTTATTGGTTGCGGCATTATGACTGAGCTCCTCATTGACCTATTTCACAGTAGCCATTCTGTCAAGAATCCCTGCGGCTACTAATGTTGCATCCCTTGAGCTATAGAGCTTCTCCAGTAAAGAATGAGAGTCTATGACTCTCTGGGAGATCATGGCCAAAGCGCTCTGTATCAGATTCTTGACTATCTTGCATAGTTGTTGTGTGTGGCATAGGAAGGTGAAAAGTGGCCTAAGCTGGAGAATCTCCAAAGATATTCTCTCCCATGCTGACTTGTAGAGTTCCTTCACTAAATGCACCATTTTGATACCTCTTGGCCTATTTGCCAGCTCAATTGCTAGTTGCACGGTCTGCTGCTACTCTACCTAGAGCTAGGGTTGAAAAGCAGCACCCTTGTTCTATTCTTCCAGCAACCCTTGCTGTGATTGGGTAACCTATAGTTGGAGTCCTTCAATTCTTCCCTATAATGTTGCATTTTCCTTTCTTAGAGCTATTGTTACACCCTTGGAAAGTACAAGCTCTACTTTCAAAGAATCATTTTGGGCCTAAATTGCTCATTGAGTCTGGAGGGAAACATTATGTTACAACTATTTCTATAGACTAGCTATCTCATTGTCTTTCTGGTTTATTTGTTCATCCAAACTATTTTAGTTTGCCTTTTTCATGGCCAGGTCAGCCTCCATCTTTTGCAGTCTCCTTGATATCCTCAAATAATCTTTTATGACCACAAAAGTGGATTCAGTCATGAGCTCGACTCTGTCTTGAGGCCTGAACAGGGACATGTCGATGGCCATTGCATTCATGGTGTAGTCTTCCAGTCGCATTTATTCACTTAGATTGGCAATGTTGGGTGACAAATGGGTCACCATCAGCTACTATTGAATGGGGTCAAATTGTGACCTCAAATGTGGCACCGCCAGTGCTTTATTCACTTTACTCCTCTTCTTCTCTAATCAGGCTTCTCTTTCCTTCCTTGCGGCATTAGCCTGCATCTAAAAAGTGGAAGGGGATGCAATGTATCCCCCTGCGAAGGGAAATCCTTATGGTAGGCCATATTGGAGAACCATTGGTTGGTTGGGGGTGAGTTGAAGGGGCATTTTTTTGGGAACAGAGGGGGAGAAATAGGGTAATGTTAAGGCTTGAGGAATCAAGGATGAAGTGAATTGTGAAATGGGAATGGCAGTAGTGGTGAGAGGTGTCATTTGGCTAGGTGGAGGTAGGGATTGAGAGGGAGGAGGGGGAGTAATTCCTACTTGAGGAGAAGTTGCAGTGCTCTACACTAGGTGTTGTGAAAGTTGTTCTTCCTCTTCTAGGTCCAATTGGGACTGCACCCTTCCTCTCTTCCTGGGTGTTTTTGATGTTCCTACCATCTCTAAATCTCTTGTATAATAACCTGGTATGAACCTTTTGTAAGATAAAAATACGCTTGCTGCAATAAATTTCACTAGGTGCCACAATCACAATGAGCAAGATAATTTTGCAGGAATGCTTTAGAGTTTGTAAACTTTAAAATTTGCTAAGAGATTTTTATGGGCCTATCAAGTCCCAAATAACAATAAATTAAGGTGACTGTTAGCAAATCCTACTCAATCTTCAGGAAACAATGAGGCAAACACATTATGCGATGCAAGGTACCTTGGAGATTTTGAAAGATTTGGGGAAGCATTTATTGTGGCAAAAAATAAAGAATTAAAGAATTTCTAAGATGTTGACTTTACGTTTAAAATGCTTATTTTAAAGGAAAAGTGGGAAAGAAAAAAAAAACAAAGCAATGCGGGAATGGAAACTACCTAACTACATTGATTACAAATCCTTATTTTCCTCCGGGATCGAAAACAAACTTTCCCACATCCTCTTTATGACAAGCCAACTTGCGTTGCCATACCAGTGATTACAATGGATATGTCATTGATGGAATGTTCTCTGCATTATCCACACAGGTCTACCTACAATCGAATGAGTCTGAGCAAAATTTGTATTCGACACCTATGAACTCTTCTTGTCCTTAAATGCCAGTCGAATACTGGTTCTTCATGTTGTCGAGTATCATCAATAAATCATGGGATATTGGTTCTTCATGTTGTGCCTTTTGATATCCATTATCATTTGGCACATCTTCTTCATATTCCAGCTTTATTTCATCATCATGCTCTTTGATGACTTCATCCTCTTTCAAGGATGAATTAAAAGGTTGGCATCTCTTCTGCATACTCATTTGAATCTCAGGGCTTTCTTCTTCATCTAAAACCAGCTCAGCGCCTCCTATCTTAATGACTTGGTCGAGGGAGTGTCCATGTCCCTCCATATCCTCTTGCAGAGTGAGGAAAAAATCAGAAATGATCTCCTCCACATCAAAAGTTAAATAAAAAGCCTGCAGCTTATCCTCTTGCTCATCAAAACGAGAGTCTATGGTGATCTCCTCCTCCTCTATACTAATGAAATCCTCTTGACTAGCCATGAATTAAATGCACTCCTCTACAAAGTTTTTAGCTACTTCATCATCCTCTTCAGTCCAACTTAGAGACTCGTCATCATGCTGAAAGATCTGGGGAGTGGTATAAGAAGTTTCTTCTAAAGCGGGCTCATAAGAATTTTCATGGAAATGAGGAGCCTTTTGAGGAATGGTGGGGGAGAGTTGAGGAAGAAGTGAGGGTCCGAGGTCATCCTGACTTGCTGCTAACATGGGCTCTGCATTATTGGGGAATTGACCTTGACAATTTTGACCTTGCCCATGAATAGGGGTGGCATATGCCTAATCTAGAATTTGTGGTGGTGGATATGAAGTTTGGTAGATTTGATAAGGCTGGTTCTCATGAATGCCTAGCCTCTCTTCTATAAATGCAATCAATCCACACACATCTAACATTTCGTATGTAATCTCTTGCTAATATGCCCTTTCAATGGGATCCCACTCACTTTTGATCAGGTCTATTGCATCCCTAACTTGATAGATTACCTGACAAGGAATTTCTTGACCACATCCCCTTCTGTTATCAAGCTCTAACACATATTTTTTAAATCCCAACAATGCTTTTTTGAAAGTGAAAATAAGGTTAGGTTCAACATGGGATGAGACATATTAGGGGGACTGGGCATAAGACTGATGTGGCTCATAACAATATGCATCCTCATTACTTGACATGATTGATTTCATGGTTGATGTGAACATTATGATATTATAATTCATCTTGCTTAGTAGAATTAGATGAGCTAGTCTATTTGGATGACTTTACCATTGTAAATTATCTCAAATCCATGTTGACTATTTTAGATGATGGTTTTATAATTCTTGTAAAAGACACTTTAGAGGTGAAAATTGAGACTCTAGAGGACCCAAAGTGGATTAAACTAGGTACATCCCTCACTGAAGAAGAATGCTAATCTTTTTAACCCTTTTGAGGGAATTTATTGACATATTTGCATGGGTTTATTTGAATATTATAGGTTTGGAACTCACCTTATTTGTACACCATCTCATTATCCATCTTGATGCAAATACCATTAAATAAAAGATACATAAGATACAACCTTGTATTATTGTGCTAGTCAATAAAGAGTTGGAAAAACTCTTATATGTGAAATGCATCAGGATAATTGACTATTCAAATTAGATTTCAAACATTGTGTTAGTGAGTATGAAAATATAAGCTATCATAATTTACATTGATTTCATAGATATCAATAAATATTTCTCAAAAGATGACCTTCCTTTGCATAATATTTACATGATATTCAATTTAATGATCAGATATGAAATGATCTCTCTAATGGATGGCTTTTCAAGTTATAATTTGATCAAAATAACACCCAAAAACTAGCATAAGGCAATTCCCACCACTTTGTGGGGAATGTTTTATTATTAAGTGATGCCATTTGTACTTTAAAATGATGTGGCCACTTATAAAAGATCCATGACAGTGATTTTCCATGATATGATTCATGTCATCATTGAGGACTATATCAATGACATCCTGGGTCAATCAAAGACCCATGTCAATCAGCCATTCATGCTATGAATAATTGTTAAAAGACTTCATTAGTAAAATGTTAGGATTAGTTGAAATAAATTTGTATTTAGTGTTACTTATGGAAAACTATTAGGTTTCATTGTATCTCATAGAGGAATTTAATTCAACCCATCTAACTTTCATGTAATTACATAAATGCCACCACCATTTACCTCAAATTAGATCCACAATTTGCAGTGCAAAATTCAATGTATCAGATGCTTCATCTCTGAATTAGCTGATAAATGCTATTTATTTATGCACTTGATGAAGAAAGGTGTTACATTATCCTATAATGAAGAATGTCAAAAATCATTTGATCAACTTAAATAATATCTTAACAACCCACCAATTTTTTTTCCACCAATGCCAAATAACCATTACTTCTTTACCTATCAGTAACTAAGAATTCCTTGGGGGAAATTTTGGCATAGTATGATGAATAAGGAAAAGAGCATGTAATGTATTATCTTAGCTAAACATTGGTCACATATGAACATAAATATACATTGATCAAAATGGTCTATTTATAAATGGTTTTCATAGCCCAAGATGTGCATCATTATGTGTTGAATAAAAAGACCATTGTTATTGCCAAAGTAGATATGCTCAAGTATTTAATTTCTAAATTAGCTTTATAGGGTTGTAGAGAAAAATGGATCATGATATTAAGTGATTTTGAAATTTATATGCCAACTAGAATGCCATTAAGTATAAATTACTCATAGATTATCTTGTAGAATCTCCTCTTTAAGATACTTAACCTCTTACATTTGGATTTGCAAATGAGACCATTATGACCACTAAAGAAGTAGATGTACCTCTTGAAGTCAAATATTAGAAGATTTACTTTGATGGATCATTCATAACTCATGCATTAGGTGCCAAATATTTTTTGTTAGACCATAAGGGGATCTCATTCCTAAGTCCTTTCATATTGGATTTCCATGTACCAATAACATGGTCAACTATGAAACACTCATTGAAGGGGTTTGTCAAGTAGCATAGTGGAAAATTCAACATTTACTAGTGTATAGTGATTCTAAATTAATAGTAAATCAAATCATAGACCAATACTAGACCAAAGATGAGAATTGGGTTCCTTATAAGGATATGGTCAATATTCTCAAGCAGTAGATTATCAAAAACTAATTTGAAATAATACCTCAATCCAATAACAGAATAGATAATGCCATGGCCACTATTGGTTCCATGATCTAAATCATAGATAGAGCAAGGGATTACCAATTTATTTTAAAAAATCTCTTAGCATCATCTCATGAACAATCATCCATTGATATGGTTTGTGAAAAATTTGGTCCCACATCCTCTTGGTACTTAGACATATATGCCTATCTTCAAGACAAAACCATGTCTCTTGATTTATCATGTAAAAACAAAAACATTTGCCCACAAAATTTCTCTCTATACCCTACTTAGATAAACAATGTATCATAGAAGCTATGATGGAAATCTGAGTCATTCTTTACCTTTGTTAGAATATAGACTAACATTGAGGAAATTCTATGGAGTGTGTGGCACTCACACTAGTAGGGTAATATTAGCCAAAACATTACTATGTACTAGTTATTATTGGCCAACTATGGAACTAAATGTAGCTCCATATGTGAAGAGGTGCGTTAGTGTCAGAAGCATGCCAATCTAATTTATACTCTATCCAAGACACTCAAATCATTAACACCACCATGTTCACTCACAACATGGGGACTCAACCTCATCAAGAATATCAATCCCACATATTTATATGTCCATAAACACATGTTGAATACTATCGAATACTTGACCAAGTGGGTGTACGACATTCCCCTCACTTATGTTATTGGTAAGAAAATATACAAGTTCATATTTAACCATTTCATCTACTTCTATGGAATCCCCTTTGACGTCATATATGATAATTTAAGATCATTTAACAATAATGATGTGAAATCACTTTGTTCTCAAGATGACATCAAAAAAAATTCTCTACTATCTACTATACACAAGGCAATGGTGAAGCTAAGGCTTCTAATAAAACCATTGTTAACCTTTTGAAGAAGATCACTAATGATGTTGGTCATAATTAGAAATTATAGCTATTTAATGCTCTATAAGCATACTGTACCAAATTTTATACTCCAATAGGATCTACACCTATTCACATGTTATGGAACTAAATCTATCCTTCATGTCAAGGTTAAGTTACCTTCTCTCTAAATTTCATTGCAGCATGTCATCAATAATGAAGATGACATAGTAGATTAATTGTAAAAGCTAAACCTACTTGATGGTAAAATCTTGGCCACCTTGAATTATATTCAAGCTTATCATAACTAACTGAAAGGCCAATATAATAAGCACATTAAGCATCATGAATTCAAGCTTGGTGACGTCATGTTAAAATAGAATAAAAAAATTAAATGATGAAACCAAGAAAAAAGGAAAGTTCCAACCAAATTGGTTAGGACCCTATGTAGTTGTTAGTAACTATATTTTTGGAGCATACAAGCTCATTGTGATAGAAAGAGTTGAACTTAATAAACCAATGAACATAATTCACCTAAAAAAAATTATGCTTGAGGGACTCAAATTATTGTCTAAAATAATCATCTAAGTTATGCCACATTATATATATTCTTTGTATTACACCCCTTACCCTTTTACCATACCCTTAACCCCTCATTAGATAATTATTTTTACATAGCCCCACCTATCACATTTGGCCTTCGTTCTAGTTCATTTTTACTTTAGGCATGTTCAATGGTTGATGATAGATTTAGTCTAGTATTTGTTTTAGCATTACATGTTCAAATGGTAGTATATGTAAGCAATATGATAACAATATTGGCAATTTCATACATCATTTTTTGTTATGGTTCCAACTCATGATAATAATTATAATAATCTATGGTAAAATTAGTAAAATAAACACTTTATCATTATTTCCTAATTATAACCACCTATTGGAAAATTAGGGACACCACCTTTACCATACATTACCACATCACATTTCCATTATTGTTAAAATTTTCCTTCTCATTTGACTTTATATGGAACTTGTTGGTAATTAATTGGATTCCTTTTATGAACAAAAAACTACAATGACTTGAGGTCTTGTAAGACTATGTAGGCAACGCCCAATGCATATTGAGGTTAGTTTAGGCACCCCTTTGCCATGTTCTTGCCATTTTGTGAGAAAACTTAATCCATATGCTCTCATAATTTTACAATTTGTACCATGTTGTATCTTGTAATTCTCTATTTAATTGAGTTGCCAAGAGAACCAAAGAAACATTAGAAGCATTTCATCACCTTCACTAGTGAAGGTGGAATTACAATGACTTGAATTCCTATGGGACAATGTAGGTAACGCTCGATTCACATTGAGGTTAGCTAAGTCACCCGTCTACCTTTCTCTCACCATTTTATGAACATTTTAAGTTTGAATGATGACACTATTTTATAAGTAACCTAAGATATTCTCTCACAAACATTTGTAAAAGATCTATAAAATCATAAAAATCATAAAATATTGAAAATTGGATTAAAATTTTCATGTGAGATATAAATCCATCAAAATTTTATGTGATGGTCCATCTTGTTTGTCCAGTTAATTTATATACCACCTTGGTCATTTTCCTCCAATTTTTGGGGGAACTAAATAGGCTTGAGGTCCACACAGACTATCTAATTATCACTCAAATACATGGGGTATCTTGGGCTAGCTCACCTACACCTTCCTTTCTTTTTTGACCACTTCTTTACCCTAAGAATTTTAGGATCTCCTAACTATTTCATGATTATACATTTTCCATTTAGTTTACCAATCCTTATTAACCAAAGCTATATGATTTCATCATTTTTCAAGTTCATGTTGTGAGCATTATGTATTCAACTTTGATACACTAATTACTACTTGATTTATATTACACTCTTGCCATTTTGTGAGAAATTTATGTTTGAATGCTCTCACCACTTTATGAGAAAAAATTTCTAATGCTCTCACCATTTTGAGAGCTCATTCTCATTCCAAGTCTTAGAGGTAGTTAACACTATGGATTTCCAATCTAGTTCAATTATGGATACTCATCTCTTGAATTTTAGTGTAGTTTTAGTCTAAACCATACTCTCATGTTTTGGTGATTTATTTTTATTTATGTTTCCATGATTATGAAACTCCATCCCGACTTTTCTCATACACTTGCCATTTTGTTAGACCCTTCATATTTTTCTCTACACATTAATCATGATTTCTTGTCGTCTATTTTCATATACCCCATATCCTGAGAGAGCTACATTTGTCCTAAAGTTCACATTAGTTATTATGCCCATGGAACTATGTAGGCATCATCCATTTTCCTAATGCATCTAGAGTCAGGTTGGCTACCTCTTCCTTTTCTTACATGCCCCCAATTTTATTTGGGTTGTTTTGTTGTCTCCTATAGCCTGGGGCCAATGTTAGTCATCTTGTTCATGTTATTTTTCCCATATAGCCTAGGTACAACTATTAGTATTTTTTTATTGTGTTGTTTTACCCGTGTCATTATTATCTAGCTTAGGGGTCACCTTTTCATCTAGAGTAACCTCTATTACACATGCACAAACAATTTGTTTTCTATTTACATTAACATTGTGATTAACAATTATTTATGTAGCTTAGTTTGTATATTTTTGTGTGTTTAGAATAGCTTGTTTCTTAAAATTTTATTCATTTTGGATTGTTTAGTTGTTTTGATTATTTTGTTTACTTTGTTTATTGAATAGTTTATTAGTTTTGTTTGTACATTTGCTTATTTTATCTATGTGCATTTGTTTATTTTTTTTTTATCGGTGTTTTGTTTCCATGTTTGGTCATTTTATTTATTTATTATTATTTTGTTGTTGTTTGTGTTTATTTTTTTTGTGTGTGTGTGATTTTATTTATTTGTTAGTATTTTGTTAGTGTTTTTTAATTTTGTTTATTGGTGTTTTATTGTTTGTTTTTATTGGTTTTTATTGTGTTTTGTTTGTTATTATTTTTAGATTTGTTTTTTTCATTTTATTTTTTTGGTTTACCAGTGTTTTATTTTTTATTTATATAATTGTTTATTTTATTAGTTTTTTTTGTTCCCAATTTATTTTTTGTTTGTACACTTTGTTTATATTATTAGTTTTGTTTGTTTGTTCATATAGTTTTGTCATATATGTTTGTTTATTTATTTATATTCATTTATTTGTATTTGGTTGTTTGTGTTTGTGTGTTGTTTCTATTTTAATAGCCTTGTTTGTTTATATTTTGTTTCTTGTTTTTGTTTTGTTTTTTTATTTTATTTTTGTTTGTTCATTTTTTTGTTTGTTTTTATCTTTTTTTTTAATCTTATAATTTATTTGTTTTTTATTTTTCATTTTTATTCCTTAGGTGTCATAATATTATTACATTTTATTTATACTTAAGTCTTGATTATCCATATCATTTACTTAGGTTGTGAATTGTTGTATTTATTCTTACACTTGATTTATTTGTTTTATTTACACTCAAGATTTGATTATTCAAATCTCATTCCTAGGTTGTTTATATTTACATTTAAATTAAGTTTTTCATGCTTAAGGTATAATTTGTTATTTTAGTTATCTAGAACTATCATGCATAATATCATGAGATAAAACCAAAATATGTACAATGAGTCTATTCTATCAATGCAATGGTTGTACTTATCCATCATATCAAAACCAAAAAACTATCCTAACACATGACTAGATCTTTGAGTAATAAACAAGAGCAAAAAATGATTTATTATGTATTTACATAGAAGTGCATATCTAAATAAGTGTCCATATAAAATCATACAACATAATTAGATGATAATTAACATGACATATCATAATAAAGGCATACACAATGAATGAACAAAGAATACATGAGCATATAATATCATATGCATGTACATTGGTCTCAAAGGACCCAAGACTGAATGTCAATGTATCTCAAATGTCTTATACATATAAGATATATACATATCATAAGAGTTTCTTAAAAATACATAAGTATAGAGATATAATGGGTATAATTATATATGCCATATACAAAAACTATGCCAAAATGACAAAATTCCAAGTTCCCTCTTATCAACTCTTGCTTTGTGTCCATGGGTCTTGTAGATGGAGGAGGCCTTTGTGGCCTTGGTGGCACTAGTGTTTCTGGTAGTGGTGGTGGGTATGGATGATGAATAGACTATCATGAGGCACTTGTAACATGAGTCCTAGTCCAAGACCAACCAAACCTACTCCTTACCCTCTATACATCCTACATCTCAAAAGTAATAACCTATTGATCCTTGGGTATAGTAGACTCATAAGATCACCTATAATAAGAGGTCTTGTCCTTAGCCCAAAGGTTATCCATAATCATATGTGAAAATCCATCATATGTGTTGGCTCCTTAATCTATGTCTCTCTCTTGTTTAAGCCTATCCATAGTGGCCAATTCCTGATCCTAATCACTAATGGACTTATCTCTCTTAAGATTAAGATGACCCTAAACCTACACCATGTTGGATATCTCAACATTTATCTTAGTGATCTCTATCTATAGCTAAGTCATGCCATCATCCCTCATATCTAGGGTGCTCTACAAATTATATAGTTGATGTTTTAACCCTACAACCTCTCATACCTGAGCACTAAATTTCATACTCAATCATGTCAATGTCCCTACCTATTATGGCCACACTAAAAGGCCTTACCTATCCTAGATCCACCTATGTGCCTAAAGGCCCTCCTTATCCAAATCTAACCTATCCAAATAAAACTACTACTGAGTTGGGATATAATAGCATCACATTTAGCCCCTATCATCCCCATCATCTCCATCTCCTCCATCAAAAATATCATCATCATCATCATCATCATCATCATCATCATCATCATCATTATTCTCACCACCACTCTCCTACTAGGTGTCTCTATTATTTCCTGTGGTCTAAGCCTCCATCTCCTTGATATCCATAAATACCTAACCCCATACTAGTAATGGAGCTATCAGACTCAAAAGACATACTTATACCCACTAGTGCATATTATTGGAGTGACCCCTACATTTGTGGCTCCTCTTATATAGGCCAAAACAACTTTTACTATGTTGATGTAGCTCATTATGGATGCACTCTTCAGGATTGTTGGAGCATCCTAGTTAATCTCTCATGTCAAGTTTGTAAACTATTATGGCCCCTCAAGTACATCCTATGTAAAGCTAAACTACCTAAATACTTGATCAGGGTGGTCTTCCTCTATAATGTGGGATTGTCTCTTAGTAGGGAATCATCTCATGGTTATAAATCCCATGTACCATCCATCCCTAAACCATTATAGATGATAGGTGAGGTATAACCTCCAAATAAAGAACTATGGTGTTAAATCATCGAATATCTAATGATAAAAAGGGATATCTCCTCTATGCCTATTATAGATCAAATTTTCACCCTAAAGGATGTATATTCTAACCTACTTCAATTTGATTTAACATGGAAACCTATCTCAAGTTGTGGGTGACCTATGAGAGAGATGAGTCTCTATATTGAAGGGCTAATTCCCTTACACCACACCTACAACTGACCAATAGTATACTTGTTTTGAAAAAAATGAGATAAAAGGGATTAAAACTAACCTAACAGAGGTGATACACCAATTTTTACTCTACAAGACTATATTGAACTTTCACTATGAAAGGTGACTCAAAAAATAGATCTCAATGCCCAAGGCCTCTCTAATAAAAGTGTTTCAACATGATGATAAGATGCAAAGCATTTCTCAAGGAAAATGAAAAGAAGGTCTAATTATACACACTAGTACACTTACCTACACTTATAGACATACAAAAATAACTAAATACACTTCATTTGACATGTTAGAGGGAAAACTACTTGCATAAAGCATGAGAGAGTGAGATTAACACAAGGAGAGATAACTATCACTTGCCATTCAACCATGAACTACTTCACACACTTATAAAGAAGTTGATAAACCAAAACCATCTTGAAATATTTTATTCAAGGGAAAAATTAATACTCAAACTAATATGGATTCACCATACTAGATATGTATTGTTTACAAATCCAAAAGTGGTTGCTTATATAGAGAGTTGGGAAGAGAGAGGGAGTGATTAGTATGAGGAATTAAATTATCCATCATGAGTTAAAACAAGAAATTATTTATAGAATATTCTTAAATAGACTTACAAATCCATGTGTCTCTCCTCTGAATATTCTCCAATCCTACAAGTGGTGTAGGACTTAAAACTTAGCTTGAAACCTTGATTATCTTCTTAAAAACTACCCTTTTTGCATATTAAGAGTGATAAACAGACATATAAATCATTAATTCATACCTCATCACTAGACACAGATCATGTATTAATAAACTCCTCTAATCTAACATTTCATCATTCATATGCCTAGGTGTCTTGAAACTCCTCATTTCTCATGCATAGCTTGGTCCAAGTGGCTAAAAACTTTTGTTCATCTTCTCAAAGTCACTCTATCTCTATGGATGGCCCTAAAATATCTTATCAGACCTAAAATAATCCATTTTGGTTCTTGGAACAACTCCTAAGACCACAATTTTCTCCTCAAGCTTTCATTAAGCATATTTTCTTTATAGCCCTAAAAACTTGTTAACCTCCTTGTATATAAGGATGGCTGAAGGATATTGAGAAACTGAGCACATATTTTAAGAATAATTATCCTATTACATCTTCATGTCAAATTTCATGTTTAGATTATGAATGGAAGTCTCTTTTTTCTACCTCTCTCTCCCCTCAATTAGGCCTCAATTATGCCTCTTTGCCTAAAACCCTAATTTTATACTCTATACCTCTCCCACACATGTTAAATCACCTAAAATACTATGATTAAATTTACCAGGATATCACAAACCTCTATGCCAAATTTGAGGCCTTAAGACCCTATGGAAGTGTGAGAACCATGAAATGACCTTAGTACCTAGTCTCATTTTAGGCCTATTTGAGACTACCTTGGAAAATGAGCTTTGTTTGACCTCCAAAACATCCAATAGGTTTCAAGTACAAACTAGGTTATTACATGTTCTTTATAATTCCATTTTTCCTGACTAGTCACTATAAAGGTTCTAAGAGGGTTTTAGGCATGTTCCATTCTTAAGGATTGTCCATAAAGAATAGATACTCTTTATCTCTCCTAATTCCAAAATATTGTATTTAAAGGACCCCTCCATCACCTGAAAACACCACTAGGTCCCATGAAAAACCTCATGAAATTTATAATTGTGAGAAGGTGTTCCTTGAGTTGCAAGCAAGCCATTTGACAAGGGTTGAGGGTCTTAGCTGTTTTTCATGAATATCAAATACTTAACCAAATATTTAATGCCTCAATAATGAGGGGAAAATACCTAATTCTCATATCTAAAGGCCAATTATATCCATGTACAAGATCATGGATTCATCAAGTAAGATAAATTATGTTTTGAAGTGAAGTCACCCATTAGAGGAGCTTGAAATGGTATTGAAAGATCAACTATAATTTTATTTCTTTCCTCTATCCATGAATGATCTTGAAATGTCTTTGGTATATCAATAAAAATCTCACAATCTTCAAATCATCACTTCACTCCCAACAAGTCATTATTGTTCATGACTACACCTAATGGCTTGTGCAAAGTATTATCTTTGTTAGGCCTAAATAGGGCTTGCCCTTCTTTCTATACTTTTATATTAGGTATAAGAGTTTAAATTTGGTATTTTATCATCATGATGTTGGAAATGTTGTGATTGATGTCCAAGGTCTAGCATTATTGGTGATAAAAGGCCCCATTTCATTTAATGTTGTTTTTAATAAATATATCTTGGCTAATGTGAGTTAATATTTATTTAATATTAGCGAATATATTTTTGGTTGCATATGAGACAAAAGAAGGGCCCATGGAAAAGTCAAAGAACCATGGGGTAAAGAAAAAAGAAGGATGGGATGTGTTTTCCCATGAACAGTCATCTTGGGGAATTCCAAGAGTAACCAAGTGAAGACAAAAGAGGAAGGGCACAATTTCTCATGAAGGGACACTTTGAGGAATACAAAAAGTCACCAAGATAAGGACAAAAGTGGGAAGGATGTTTTTGGTCATGAAGGGTCACCATGTGACTTTTCAAAGGTAAGAATATGAAGGTTCATACAAGTTTGGCACCATTTTCCATGAGGATTGAAGGGTCATAAATGGGGAAGGCCAAAGGTCATTTGGAAAGCTATAAATAAAGGTATGAGAAGCCATTTGTAATATGTGTGAGAGAGGTTGATTTGATATTGTAATATCTAGCTTAGAAAAGCAATTGTGAGAGATGAATATGATTTGTATTTGTTATATATAGCTTAGAAGAGTGAAGGTGAGAGAGTGGAAAGAGATGTTGTAATGAACTATCATTTGTTGAGATAGCAAAATTGAGAGATAGGTGTGTGGTATACACAAAGGGGTTGGTGCTCGACAAAGGGGTTCATTCTCTTGTGGGTTGGTGCTCATGAATTGTTGTTAGGTTAGTGATTAGTAAAGGGGTTGGTGCTCCTATGGGTTGGTGCTCATGAATAGTTGTTGGGTTGGTGCTCAGCAAAGGGGTTGCTACTCATGAATAGTTGTTAGGTTGGTGCTCAGTAAAGGGGTTGGTGATCCTATGGGTTTGTGCTCATGAATAGTTGTTGGGTTAGTGCTCAGTAAAAGGGTTGGTACTCGTGAAATTTGGTGCTTTTGAATATTGTTTGGGTTGGTGCTCATTCATATACTTGAGATTTTTCTCCATGGTTTTTCCCACATTGGGTTTCCACGTTATATCTGGTGTCTCTCTCTATCTTGTGTGGTGTTTATTGTTTGAGTTTTATTACATATCTTGAATGTTTGATTAAGTGGATTTTGGTTAAGGGAAAGTTTTATAAGATATATGATATACTGATTCACCCCCCTCTCAGTATATCCCATGCCTAACAATTGGTATCAGAGCAGATTCCTTTTTTAAAAGTTTTATAGCTTGAAGGTAGATCAGAAAAGCATGATGACTGGGTCATAGGAAAGATTTTATACAAATAAGGCACCTTTGTTTGATGGTATGAATTATGCTTTTTGGAGCATGAGAATGAAGGTTTATTTGATGGCCCTTGGATTCAACATATGGAAAGCAGTGGTGGAAGAATATGAAGAGCCACAGACATTTGTAATTAATCTAGCAGAAAAGAAGGCAAGTGAATGTAATGATAAATCTTCAAATGTTATTTTATGTGGTTTATGTGAATCTGAATTTGTTAAAGTTATGCAATGTAAATCTTCTCATGAAACTTTAATAAAACTTGAGAATATTTACAAAGGTGATAGAAAGGTTTAGCAAGCTAAGCTTCAGACTTTTAGAAGACAGTTTGAAAGTTTGAAAATGGAAGAAGAAGAAGATATAACAAGTTATCTTTTATGAGTTGATCAAATCATAAATCAGATTCAAGGTCTTGGAGAAATGTTGGATGAGTTAACGGTGGTGCAAAAGGTTTTGAGATCTCTACCAACGAGATATGATGCAAAGGTTTCGGCAATCGAGGAGATGAAGAATTTATCCAAGCTAAAGATGGATGAGCTTCGTGGTATTCTTATGGCATATGAGATGTAGATAGAACAAGATAAACCCTCAAAGAGAGAAGTGGATTTCAAGATATCAAATAAAGAGAAATCTAAGATTCAAGAATCAAGTGATAGTTCCAGTGATGATGAAGATGACAACGGAGCACTTTTCATTCACAAGCCAAAAAGAAGAATAAGTAAATATCAAGGAAAATTACCTTTTAAATGTTTTAATTGTGTAAAGATTGGACATTTTTTAGCTAGATTCCCAAATAAGGGTAATGATGATGAAGAAGAAAAGCCTACATACAAGAAGAATTTCAAAGGCAAATCCAAGAAGAGATTGGAGAAGAAGAGCCTATTTTCTAAGGATCCTAGCTCAGTCAAAGATAGTGGAGTCAAAGATTAAAAAGAAGAAGAGATTCTATTCATGGCCATACATGAAGATGATCAAGAAGAAGAATAGGAGGAATCTAAAGTGAATATGGAAGGAGAGCTCATTTGTGCCTTAGAAGAGTTAGAAGCTGTTCAGAAGAAGAATCAAAGATTAAAGTGCTAGGTCCAAAAAAATGAACAAGAGTCAAAGGAAATGATTGAATATCTAACAACACACTTGGAAGAAGCCGTATAAGAATGAAGAAGATCTCATAGCACAGTTGGAAATAGCAAGAAAAGAATGTCAAAGGTATGTTATTGAAATTTCCTCTTTAAAAGAAGATATTGAGAAAGCAATCAATGATAAAGTAGTTAGTGATTCAAAATTTGAGGATAACACTAACATGCTAAATAAGATATTAGAAAGTCAAAAAGCAAATTCAGATAAGACATCGATTAGTTTTGAAAATAAAAAGAGCTATGTTGAAGTTCTTACAAAAGAGGAAACAAAAAGGGGAGACGTGAAAAAGATAGAGGATAGTTCAAATAGAGAAGGCTGAAGAGAACAAAGCTACAAAAGACAATCAACTCAGAGATATATAGATAGGTCTTATTTTTATGGCTATTGTTTTTATTGTAATGGATATGGTCACAAGAAATTAGAATGTAGAAAAAGAGCTAACAATTTCAAAAATAAGGAGAAAGAAAGTCAAGTAGAGTCAAGTAGAAGCCACAACTCTTTTGCTCCTCTATCAAGCTTTGATGAAGAGACCATAGTATGATACAAGTGCAACAACTTCAGACACATAGCTTTGTATTGTAGAAGTGTATTTGAGTCAGTCAAGAAGGATAAGAGTTTCAAAGCTCCATTCATTAAGAAGAAGGTTCAGACATGTTCATAGTAGAAGAAATAACCTGAAGATTCTATGATGGTTCAGACAGTAAGAGGTAAAGATCAGCCATGGTTAATTGATAGCAGATGTTCAAGGCATATGATAGGAGATAAAAATAAGTTCATTACTCTAAAGAATATCAATGGTGGTACAGTGAGATTTAGAGATAAAACCACTGCCAAGATAGATGGAAAAGGTACTTTAAGTTTGGACTATGATAGAACTAAGACTAAGAATGTTTTATATGTAAAAGGTCTTAAGCATAATCTATTAAGTGTTAGTCAAAAATGTAATCAAGGATACACATTAAAGTTTCATGTTGAAGGTTGTGAGATTAGAATAAAATATTCAAATGAGTTGATTACAGATGCTCAAAGGATAAGGAATAATGTATATGTATTGTCAGATATCTTCTCAAAGGCATGATCAAAGGACACATTCAAAGATCTACGAGAAGATTTGGGAGTAATTTATATTACTTCCTACCTTTGATTTTCATCATCAATTAAGGGGGAGCTAAGTGTTAGCTCCAAGTAGGCCCTTTGCCATTGATGTCAAAGGGGGAGAATAATAGGTACAGGTATAGGTGCAGAAACAGGTACAGAGAATAGGTATAGGATGTTATAGTAAGGGGGAGTTACTATATATTTTTAGATGATAGTATGTGTAGGTGATAGGATATGGCAATTTTATAATTGAGGTTGCCATCAATGACAAAGGGGGAGATTATTGGAAATATTATCATTGATGTCAAAGGTCTAGAATTATTGGTGATAAAAGGCCCCATTACATTTAATGTTGTTTGTAATAAATATGTCTTGGCTAATGTGAGTTAATATTTATTTAATATTAACGAATATATTTTTGGTTGCATATGAGACAAAAGAAGGGCCCATGGAGAAGTCAAAGAGCCATGGGTAAAGACAAAAGAAGGATGGGATGCATTTTCCCATGAAGAGTCATCTTGGGGAATTCCAAGAGTCACCAAGTGAAGACAAAAGAGGAAGGGCACAATTTCTCATGAAGGGACACTTTGAGGAATACGAAAAGTCACCAAGATAAGGAAAAAAGTGGGAAGAACATTTTTTCTCATGAAGGGTCATCACATGACATTCCAAAGGCAAGAATATGAAGGTTCATACAATTTTGGTTCCATTTTCCATGAGAATTGAAGGGTCACAAAGGGGGAAGGCCAAAGGTCATTTGGAAAGCTATAAATAAAGGCTTGAGAATCCATTTGCAATATGTGTGAGAGAGGTTGATTTGATATTATAATATCTAGCTTAGAAAAACAATTGTGAGAGATGAATATGATTTGTATTTTTTATATCTAGCTTAGAAGAGCAAAGGTGAGAGAGAGGAAAGAGATGTTGTAATGAACTATCATTTGTTGAGATAACAACATTGAGAGATAGGTGTGTGGTATACACAAAGGGGTTGCTACTCTTGTGGGTTGGTCTTCACGAATTGTTGCTGGGTTGGTGCTTGGCAAAGGGGTTAGTGCTCCTATGGGTTGGTGCTCATGAATTGTTGCTAGGTTGGTGCTTGGCAAAGGGGTTGGTACTCATGTGGGTTGGTGCTCACAAATTGTTGTTGGGTTGGTGCTCATCAAAGGAGTTGGTGCTCTTATGGGTTGGTGATCAATAACGGGGTTGGTGCTCCTATGGGTTGGTGCTCATGAATAGTTGCTAGGTTAGTGCTCAGGAAAGGGGTTGGTGCTCCTACAAGTTGGTGCTTGCAAATATATTTTGGGTTGGTGCTCATTCATATACTTGAGATTGTTCTCTATGGTTTTTCTCACATTAGGTTTCCACATTATATCTGGTGTCTCTCTCTATCTTGTGTGGTGTTTATTGTTTGAGTTTTATTGCATATCTTAAATGTTTGATTAAGTGTATTTTGGTTAAGGGAAAGTTTTATAAGATATATGATATATTGATTCTCCCCCCTTTCAGTATATCCCATGCTTAACAATTGGTATCAGAGCAGGTTCCTTTTTGAAAAGTTTTATAGCTTGAAAGTAGATCGAGAAAGCACAATGGCTAGGTCACAGGAAGGATTTTCTACAGATAAGGCATCTTTGTTTGATGGGATGAATTATGCTTTTTGGAGCATGAGAATGAAGGTTTATTTGATGGCCCTTAGATTTGACATATGGATAGTGGTGGAGGAATATGAAGAGCCACAAACATTTGTAATTACTCCAATAGAAAAGAAGGCAAGTGAATATAATGCTAAAGCTTTAAATGCTATTTTATGTGGTTTATGTGAATCTAAATTTGTTAAAGTTATGCAATGTAAATCTGCTCATGAAACTTGGATAAAACTTGAAAATATTTACAAAGGTGATGGAAACATTCAGCAAGCTAAGCTTCAGACTTTTAGAAGATAGTTTGAAATTTTGAAAATAGAAGAAGAAAAAGATATAGCAAGTTATCTTTTGCGAGTTGATCAAATCATAAATCAGATTCACGGTCTTAGAGAAACATTGGATGAGTCAATGGTGGTGCAAAAGGTTTTGAGATCTCTATCAATGAGATATGATGCAAAGGTTTATGTAATCGAGGAGATGAAGAATTTAGCCAAGCTAAAGATGGATGAGCTTCATGGTATTCTCATGGCATATGAGATGCAGACAGAACAAGATAAACCCTCAAAGAGAGAAGTGGCTTTTAAGACATCAAAGAAAGAGAAAGCTAAGATTCAAGAATCAAGTGATAGTTCTAGTGATGATTAAGATGACAACGGAGCACTTTTCATTTGTAAGAAAAAAAGAGGAACAGGTAAATATCAAGGAAAATTACCATTTAAATGTTTTAATTGTGGAAAGATTTAAAATTTCTTAGCTAGATGCCCAAATAAGGGTAATGATGGTGAAGAATAAAAGCCTACATATAAGAAGAATTTCAAAGTCAAATCCAAGAAGGGATTCGAGAAGAAGAGCTTGTATTCTAAGGATCCTAGCTCAGTCAAAGATAGTGGAGTCAGCGATTCAGAAGAAGAAGAGATTCTATTCATGTCCATACATGAAGATGATCAAGAAGAAGAAGAGGAGGAAGCTGAAGTGAATATAAAAGGAGAGCTCATTTGTGCCTTAGGAGAGTTAGTAGTTGTTCAAAAGAAGAATCAAAGATTATAGTGCCAGATCGAGAAAAATGAACAAGAGTCAAAGGAAATGATTGAACATCTAACAACACACTTGGAAGAAGCCAAGAAGAATGAAGAAGATCTCATAACACAGTTGGAAATAGAAAGAAAATAATATCAAAGGTATGTTATTGAAATTTCCTCTTTAAAAGAAGATATTGAGAAAGTAGTCAATGATAAAGTAGTCAGTGATTTAAAATTTGAAGATAGCACTAACATGCTGAATAAGATATTGGAAATTCAAAAAGCAAATTCAGATAAGATAGGGATCAGTTTTGAAAAGAAAAATAGCTATGCTGAAGCTCTTAAAAAAGAGGAAACAAAAAGGGGAGAAGTGAAAAATACAAAGGACAGATCAAACAGAGAAGGCTGGAGAGAACAAAGCTACAAAAGACAATCAGGTCAGAGATATATAGATAGGTCTTATTTTTATGGCTATTGTATTTATTTTAATGGATATGGTCACAAGAAATTAGAATGTATAAAAAGAGCAAAAATTTTCAAAAATAAGGAGAAGGAAAGTCAAGTAGAGTCAAGCAGAAGCCACAACTCTTTTGCTCCTCTATCAAGCTTTGATGAAGAGACCATAGTATGCTACAAGTGTAACAAATTCAGACACATAGCTTGGTATTGTAGAAGTATGTTTGAGTTAGTCAAGAAGGATCAAATTTTCAAAGCTCCATTCATCAAGAAGAAGGTTCAGACATGTTCATGGCAAAAGAAACAACCTGAAGATTCTATGATGGTTTAGATAGACCTGCATGTAAGAGGTAAAGATCAGCCATGGTTAATTGATAGTAGATGTTTAAGGCATATCATAGGAGATAAAAATAAGTTCATTACTCTAAAGAAGATCAATGGTGGTACAGTGAGATTTAGAGATAAAACCACTGCCAAGATTGCCAGAAAAGGTACTTTAAGTTTGGTCTATGGTAGAACTAAGACTAAGAATGTTTTATATGTAAAAGTCTTAAGCATAATCTATTAAGTGTTAGTAAAAAATGTGATCAAGGATACACATTAAAGTTTAATGCTGAAGGTTGTGAGATTAGAATAAAATTTTCAAATGAGTTGATTGTAGATGCTCAAAGGACAGGGAACAATGTATATGTATTGTCAGATATCTTCTCAAAGGCACGATCAAAGGACACATTCAAAGATATATGAGAGGAGTTGGGAGTAATTTATATTACTTCTTACCATTGATGTTCATCATCAATTAAGGGGGAGCTAAGTGTTAGCTCCAAGTAGGCCCTTTGCCATTGATGTCAAAGGGGGAGAATAACAGGTATAGGTATAGGTGTAGAAATAGGTACAGGGAAAAGGTATAGGTTGCTATAGTAAGGGGGAGTTACTGTATGTTTTCAAATGATAGTATGTGTAGGTGATAGGATGTGGTAGTTTCAAGATTGAGGTTGCCATCAATGACAAAGGGGGAGATTATTAGAAATATTATCATTGATGTCAAAGGTTTAGAATTATTGGTGATAAAAGGCCCCATTACATTTAATGTTGTTTGTAATAAATATATCTTGGCTAATGTGAGTTAATATTTATTTAATATTAATGAATATATTTTTGGTTGCATATAAGACAAAAGAAGGGCCCATGGAGAAGTCAAAGAGCCATGGGGTAAAGACAAAAGAAGGATGGGATGCATTTTCCCATGAAGAGTCATCTTGGGGAATTCCAAGAGTCACCAAGTGAAGACAAAAGAGGAAGGGCACAATTTCTCATGAAGGGACACTTTGAGGAATACAAAAAGTCACCAAGATAAGGAAAAAAGTGGCAAGGATGTTTTTGGGCATGAAGGGTCAACACATGACTTTTTAAAGGCAAGAATATGAAGGTTCATACAAGTTTGGTGCCATTTTCCATGAGGATTGAAGGGTCACAAAGGGGGAAGGCCAAAGGTCATTTGGAAAGCTATAAATAAAGGCTTGAGAATTCATTTGTAATATGTGTGAGAGAGGTTGATTTGATATTATAATATCTATCTTAGAAGAGCAATTGTGAGAGATGAATATGATTTGTATTTGTTATATCTAGCTTAGAAGAGTAAAGGTGAGAGAGAGGAAAGAGATGTTGTAATGAAATATCATTTATTGAGATAACAACATTGAGAGATAGGTGTGTGGTATACACAAAGGGGTTGGTGCTCCTATGGGTTGGTGCTCATAAATTATTTTTGGGTTGGTGATCGGCAAAGGGGTTAGTGCTCTTGTGGGTTGGTGTTCATGAATTATTGCTAGGTTGGTTCTCGACAAAGGGGTTAGTATTCATGTGGGTTAGTGCTCACAAATTTTTGTTGGGTTGGTGCTCATGAATTGCTTCTAGTTAGGAACTCGACAAAGGAGTTGGTGCTCCTGTGGGTTGGTGCTCACAAATAGTTGCTGGGTTGGTGCTCAGTAAAGGGGTTGGTGCTCTTGTGGGTTGGTGCTCACGAATAGTTGCTACGTTAATGCTCAGCAAAGGGGTTGGTGCTCCTACAAGTTGGTGCTTGTGAATATTGTTTGGGTTGATGCTCATTCATATACTTGAGATTGTTCTCCATGGTTTTTCCCACATTGGGTTTCCACGTTATATCTGGTGTCTCTCTCTATCTTGTGTGGTGTTTATTGTTTGAGTTTTATTGCATATCTTGAATGTTTGATTAAATGGATTTTGGTTAAAGGAAAGTTTTATAAGATATATGATATACTAATTCACCCACCCTCTTAGTATATCCCATGCTTAACAATTGGTATTAGAGCAGGTTCATTTTTGAAAAGTTTTACAGCTTGAAGGTAGATCGAGAAAGCATGATGGTTGGGTCACATGAAGGATTTTCTACAAATAAGGCACCTTTGTTTGATGGGATTAATTATGCTTTTTGGAGCATGAGAATGTAGGTATATTTGATGGCCCTTGGATTTGACATATGGATAGTGGTGGAGGAATATGAAGAGCCACAGACATTTGTAATTACTCCAGCAGAAAATAAGGCAAGTAAATATAATGCTAAAGCTTTAAATGCTATTTTATGTGGTTTATGTGATTCTAAATTTGTTAAAGTTATGCAATGTAAATCTGCTCATGAAACTTAGATAAAACTTGAGAATATTTACAAAGGTGATGGAAACGTTCATCAAGCTAAGCTTCAGACTTTTAGAAGATAGTTTGAAATTTTGAAAATGGAAGAAGAAAAAGATATAGCAAGTTATCTTTTGTGAGTTGATCAAATCATAAATCAGATTCAAGGTCTTAGAGAAATGTTGGATGAGTCAACAGTGGTGCAAAAGATTTTGAGATCTCTACCAATGAAATATGATGCAAAGGTTTCAAAAATCGAGGAGATGAAGAATTTAGCCAAGCTAAAGATGGATTAGCTTCATGGTATTCTCACGGTATATGAGATGTAGACAGAACAAGATAAAACCTCAAAGAAAGAAGTGGATTTCAAGACATCAAAGAAAGAGAAAGCTAAGATTCAAGAATCAAGTGATAGTTCCAATGATGATGAAGATGACAATGGAGCACTTTTCATTTGCAAGCCAAAAAGAGGAACAGGTAAATATCAAGGAAAATTACCTTTTAAATGTTTTAATTTTGGAAATATTAGACATTTTTTAGCTAGATGCCCAAATAAGGGTAATGATGATGAAGAATAAAATCCTACATACAACAAGAATTTCAAAGGAAAATCCAAGAATGGATTCGAGAAGAAGAGCCTGTATTCTAAGGATCCTAGCTCAGTCGAAGATAGTGGAGTCAGCGATTTAGAAGAAGAGATTTTATTCATGTCCATACATGAAAATGATCAAGAAGAAGAAGAGGAGGAAGCTAAAGTTAATATGGAAGGAGAGCTCATTTGTGCCTTAGAAGAGTTAGAAGCTATTTAGAAGAAGAATAAAAGATTATAGTGCCAGATCAAGAAAAATGAACAAGAGTCAAAGGAAATGATTGAAGATCTAACAACACACTTGGAAGAAGCCAAGAAGAATGAAGAAGATCTCACAGCATAGTTGGAAATAACAAGAAAAGAATGTCAAAAGTATGTTATTGAAATTGCCTCTTTAAAATAAGATTTTGAGAATGCAGTCAATGATAAAGTAGTCAGTGATTCAAAATTTGAAAATAGCACTAACATGCTGAGTAAGATATTGGAAATTCAAAAATAAAATTTAGATAAGATAGGGATCAGTTTTGAAAAGAAAAAGAGCTATGTTGAAGCTCTTACAAAAGAGGAAACAAAAAGGGGAGAAGTGAAAAATACAGAGGACAGTTCAAACAGAGAAGGCTAGAGAGAACAAAGCTACAAAAGACAATCAGGTCAAAGATATATAGATAGGTCTTATTTTTATGGCTATTGTCTTTATTGTAATGCATATGGTCACAATAAATTAGAATGTAGAAAAAGAGCTAAAAATTTTAGAAATAAGGAGAAGGAAAGTCAAGTAGTGTCAAGCAGAAGCCACAACTCTTTTGCTCCTCTATCAAGCTTTGATGAAGAGACCATAGTATGCTACAAGTGCAACAACTTCAAACACATAGCTCGGTATTATAGAAGCATGTTCGAGTTAGTCAAGAAGGATTAAAGTTTCAAATCTCCAATCATCAAGAAGAAGGTTCAGACATGTTCATGGCAGAAGAAACAACCTGAAGATTATATGATGGTTCAGACAGCCTTGCATGTAAGAGGTAAAGATCAGCCATGGTTAATTGATAGCAGATGTTTAAGGCATATGATAGGAGATAAAAATAAGCTCATTACTCTAAAGAAGATCAATGGTGGTATAGTGAGATTTAGAGATAAAACCACTGCCAGAATTGCCAGAAAAGGTACTTTAAGTTTGGATTATGGTAGAACTAAGACTAAGAATGTTTTATATGTAAAAGGTCTTAAGAATTATAGATTAAGTGTTAGTAAAATATGTGATCAAGGATACACATTAAATTGTCATGCTAAAGGTTGTAAGATTAGAATAAAAGACTCAAATGAGTTGATTGTAGATGCTCAAAGGATAGGGAACAATGTATATGTATTGTCAGATATCTTCTCAAAGGCACGATCAAAGGACACATTCAAAGATCTATGAGAGGAGTTGGGATTAATTTATATTACTTCCTACCATTGATGTTCAACATCAATTAAGGGGGAGCTAAGTGTTATCTCTAAGTAGGCCCTTTTCCATTGATGTCAAAAGGGGAGAATAATAGGTAGAGGTGTAGAAATAGGTATAGGGAATAGGTATAGGTTGCTACAGTAAGGGGGATTTACTATATGTTTTCAGATGACATTATGTGTAGGTGACAGGATGTGGTAGTTTTAGGATTGAGGTTGCCATCAATGACAAGGGGAATTATTGGAAATATTGTCATTGATGTCAAAGGTCTGGCATTATTGGTGATAAAAGGCCCCATTGCATTTAATGTTATTTTTAATAAATATATCTTAGCTAATGTGAGTTAATATTTATTTAATATTAATGAAAATATTTTTGGTTGCATATGAGACAAAATAAGGTCCCATGGAGAAGTCAAAGAGCCACGGGGTAAAGACAAAAGAAGGATGGGATGCATTTTCCCATAAAGAGTCATCTTGGGGAATTCCAAGAGTCACCAAGTGAAGACAAAATAGGAAGGGTGCAATTTCTCATGAAAGGACACTTTGAGGAATATGAAAAGTCACCAAGATAAGGACAAAAGTGGGAAGGACATTTTTGGTCATGAAGGGTCACCACATGACTTTTCAAACGCAAGAATATGAAGGTTCATACAAATTTGGCACCATTTTCCATGAGGATTTAAGGGTCACAAAGGGGGAAGGCCAAAGGTCATTTGGAAAGCTATAAATAAAGGCTTGAGAAGCCATTTATAATATGTGTGAGAGATGTTGATTTGATATTGTAATATCTAGCTTAGAAGATAAATTTTGAGAGATGAATATGATTTATATTTTTTATATCTAGCTTAGAAGAGCAAAGGTGAGAGAGAGGAAAGAGATGCTATAATGAACTATCATTTGTTGAGATAGCAACATTGAGAGATAGGTGTGTGGTATACACAAAGAGGTTGGTGCTCAAAAATTATTGCTGGGTTGGTGCTCGAAAAAGGGTTTGGTGCTCCTATGGGTTGGTGCTCAAGAATTGTTGTTGGGTTGGTGCTCGGCAAAGGGGTTGGTTCTCCTATGGGTTGGAGCTCATGAATTGTTGCTAGGTTGGTGCTCAGCAAAGGGGTTGGTGCTCTTATGGGTTAGTGCTCATGAATTTTTGTTGGGTTGGTGCTCAGCAAAGGGGTTGGTGCTCCTATGGGTTGGTGCTCATGAATAGTTGTTGGGTTGGTGCTCAGTAAAGGGGTTGGTGCCCCTATGGGTTGTTGCTCATGAATAGTTTCTGGGTTGGTACTCAGCAAAGGGGTTGGTGCTCCTACATGTTGGTGCATGTGAATATTGTTTGGGTTGGTGCTCATTCATATACTTGAGATTGTTCTTCATGGTTTTTCCCACATTGGGTTTTCACATTATATCTGGTGTCTCTCTCTATCTTGTGTGGTGTTTATTGTTTGAGTTTTATTGCATATCTTAAATGTTTGATTAAGTGGATTTTGGTTAAGGGAAAGTTTTATAAGATATATGATATATTGATTCACCCCCCCCACAGCATATCCCATGCTTAACACATGAACCATCTTTAAATATTATTCATTCCTTCATACCTCTTCACATACCTTTACCCTTCTCAAGTCATGAAAAAGTTCTCACAAAAGTAAGCAAACATGTAGATGGTCTTATTAACTGTATATGCATGGTTTTGAACTCTATTTTGATCAATATAAATAGTAATTTCATCATATTTAATATTGTATTCAAATTTTATCATGAATCATATGTCTACTTGTGATAAACTATAAGCTTTTCATATACATTATTCTCTTCACTTGGGTTTGGGATTAGTTCATTCTTGATTGTAGCCTTTAGGTGTTCATTAGGGTGTCTTCAGTGCCTTCAAGGGATTGTATAACATTCCATTTAAATTATTTTAAACTTCAAAGAGTCTATCTCATTATTGGGAGTTTGGAATCCTTTAAATCTACACTTTTAAGTCACCATCAACTCACCATGCATAATACCCTTCTCACTCTTTAATTAGCTTGGTTATAACTACCAATTGTTTAGGTTTTGACTATGTCTTAATGTTTTATAATATTTTTTATAATAATTAAACATAAAATTCATCGTACTAAGGTTTCCAAACATTTTATTGACCTTATTCAACCTTGTAAAGGTACTATCCCTTCATTGTATGCACTTTTTATATCACACCTTCCAAGGCATGGTTGCAGGTGACTAATGGAGGGAGTTTGATTATGAGGCCTAGAAGTTGGTCTTATCACTCCATAACTATGTCTTTAAGGATTCATACCATCATTAAAATTTTAGTCTCCATCATTACAAGGTTTATTTTATAATTTATGACACGTTTAGACCCTTTTGCCTTCTCAATTCTGTGTATAGTCCTATGTAGGCATGCTAGGCTTGTGAACCTAATCCTTCTGATAATATCTAAAATTGAAAGTAGTTAGGTGATTTCAATGGTTTGTGATTCCTATCTTCATTTTCATTTAATTTAGGTTTCATATTTTATCTTAATCTTGTTAGTTGATTTGATTTCAAAATGAGGACGTAAAAGCTTGGGGCCTGTAGGTCTTTATTTGTTTACATAATCAACTTCTTGAATTTTTAGACCTTTCAACCCTTTGCCAGTGTGAACCTTTTCGCACTTATTTTTCACTATTTAAATCGATTATAGATCATATTAACAAGCATTACATCATATTCAACTTATCTCTATAGTCCATATAAGCATATATATATAGTCATCTTATGCAAATTTTGTGTGTTGATAGTTGGAGTCTCTCATGAGTCCATTCATGCCTTAAGAATTTATCAATGTTATGCAAGTGTTTATGAGTCTATGATAACCCTATCCATAGTTTGATTACTTAATTATCAAACTTTAGACTTAATAGATGTTTAGCTATAGGTCTATAGACTTATAAGTGGATGAAACTTGTCTAAAACTCTCAATAGAGAGTACATTAAACTATGTGATCCTTTCTTGGGTTATCAACCTAATCAATATTATACTTATCATGTTACATTTTTTTATCATTACTATTTAGAGAAAATACGTCACTCAAACAAGTAGAAGGTTTCTCATAAACACATACCATGATTTGAAGGGGTAAAAATAGGATGTTTATTGAAGGATTATTTAGAAGGAGGTGATTTTAAAGAGAGTGAACATTAATAATGTGAGTTGGGAGGATTTTCATGAAAAATGGAGTACTATAAACCTCTAAAATTAAGTTACCAAAAGTTATAGCAGGACTAACTGAAACACCCTATACATTAAGACATTTTTCTTCCAATTGCATAAAATTTATGCAAATGAGTTAGCTGATGAAACCACCATGTAAATGAGATATTTTATCTCTTAAAACATCCCTTGAAACCATTCATCTCTAGCTAATTCTAAAGTGGATAAATAGATGTAAAATTAGACCTTGTTTGAATGGACAAGTCATAGTGACCTAGTGTCACTCTTAGAAATTTTTCAAAAAGGAGGGGCCATGAATATAAAAACCAATTAAACTAATTTAAATATTATTAGGACCCCTAAAAATTTCCAAAATTTTAACTCCCAAATCTCTCTCTCTCTCTCTCTCTCTCTCTCTCTCTCTCTCTCTCTCTCTCTCTCTCTCTCTCTCTCTCTCTCTCTCTCTCTCTCTCTCTCTCTCTCTCTCTCTCTCTCTCTCTCTCGGTCATACCATCCACTTGAATTTTGCCTTTTTGAGCTTGTGAAGCTAGTGGTGAAGGAGAGAGAATGTTTGAAGCATTTGTATGACATAAAACTTGGTTTGAATACTTAAAATAACCTTATTGATACCAAATGTACACCTTAAAACTACTTCCAACTGAAATATGATCATGTAAGGTTGTAAAAGTGCCCAAAAGTGCTTGTAAAGTGTCATTTTACTTAGTTTAGGTGTTGACCTACAAATTTGGTTAGTCTCTGACCATAATGGAAGATTTTATGACTTATTTTTAACATTATGTATGTTATGAGTCTTATTTAAATTTTTACCTCTTGTAATGGTACGTTCAACTCCATAAAATAGACCAAAAGGTAGCCAAGATGTCATTTTATCACATAAGAACATGGTGAAAGATTAATACCTAATATTATCATATTAAAAACACATTAATAACATTTTATAATGAATATGACTATATCATACCTCTTACCATTTTTGAAAATAACAAGACCTTTTAAATGACCTCTAAGACTAGATAAGTACATGTGAGAGCAAAACATGGACCAAACTATGAAATGACTAATATGACCACATGGAGAACATTTAGGAACATTTAAGACCATGAAAATAGCACATGAAAGTTTTGACAACCCTATAAAATTTTTGACTTAGAGGGGTTGACCAATTTTGACTTAGGGTTAAAATTTGGTCAATAATGCCCATGCTTGTCAATTCCAGTCTGATCCCAACCATAAGCTACTAGATCCTCAAGATCTTGTATCTTGTGTATAAAAACTAGTCACTCGATCATAATATATTCATATCCCTAAACCATGAGAAGTGTGTAGGTTTAAATTTTATGTCCCCCTTAACATGCTATCAGGTTTAAATATCTATACAACTATACTAAAATAGTTGGTGCCTATGTAAAACATGTTGAATCCTCCATCATACTCCTAACAACTCCACCCAAGCCCATGTGTAAGTATCAAAAAATATTGTCAAGTAGAAATATGTTGTTGAAATATGCCATAATAACAACAACCTCTCTATCAATCAGAGTTGGTGGTGATGGATCCCTAATAGGTAGATCATCTATATGAATATCTATTTAAGTCTCAATCATATCTATATCAACCTTCCCCTAAACTAAGGGGATACCTTGATAGATACATAGATCATCAATAGATACATACTACTATGTTGGTGGTGTATAAAACAAGCATCACCCATGCATTTGTAGCTTCAGGATATGATAGGTATCCTCAAGTGTGATATTGGCCTCCCTAGTTGACAAGTGAAAGGTCAATGTCTCACTATGTTAGTGCTTTCTTAGTGCACTCAAATAAGCTTGATCGACCTAGATAACTAGCATCCATTCCACATTGTGTAATTATAGCATCTAAAAAAATTCAACCATGGCCTAAATCTATGGGGTCTAGAAATAGTGTGATCATCTCTCATGATAACTAAAAATAACCAATCAATCCTACAACTAAGAAATTTAGCATCAGCCTAACTATATGTTGTTATTAGATCCTTAGCCTATCCTACTTGGTCTAGTTGACCCTCTTACAGAGGTGAGACCCCTTTGAGGCCCTTTAAATCAATTATTTTTAGCTTCCAAATCAAATCCATTATTTTCTCCAAGTTAAAGTCATTATTTAGGTGATTTTGCACATTTTAAGGTGAAAGTGTCATTTTCATTTTCATGAAAATGATTACTTCACCTAAAATTGTTTGAAATATCCATTTTTATGAACTATACCCCTTTTTTATATTTCCACCATTTTTGTAAATGGTAACTTTAATCAAATTTTCCCTTTTCCTTGGTGAAGCTACCATTTTCCTTACCATGTAAATGTCAACTTCACTAATTTTCAAACTAAAGCATTTAATAAACACTAACAAAGGGAGATTAATGAAAAAGTTGAGTTTAATTACTAGTACCCCATCATGTGGTGGATTCATGTGCTCCCTCACTCATTCTGATACATGTCATTGAGCTCCTCCATAGGCCATTTTCTCTCAACAATTTGCATATTAAAATAGAGCTCTAATTCTCAAAGGGCTAGGGTGAAAATGAATTATTTTTCATCCTAGGGGTGATTAGATAGCCAAAATTTTGAAGTTTTACCCTCCCAAGGGAATATAGTTCATTTTGTACTCTCTAAGAAGTGTATTTTTCACATTTGTGGTCCATTTTGTGCACTATTGATCTTAAATACCTTATTTTTTTAGTTGTATTATAACTAGACCAACTTTTTTGGCCTCCCTTGAGACATATTTAACAATGCAATTTTTCAACCTATATCCCATGTTTATTTGAACATGCATATTTGAACTCACATTTAGGATTAAAATGTGTTGTTATCCTTTACCAACTCATCGCAAATCTATTTTATGTATATTTTACATAAGCTACCCTTACCAATTTTCCCCATTGTGGCAAATTCTTTTTATGATTGATCAATAATGTATCTTGCCTTTTTGGGGAATTCTCATTTTAAATAATGTCTTTTAAATGTTCTAATTATTATAAAATACTTTGGGAAATCATCAAATTCTTTTTATCAAGTTAATGATTATAACTAGCTTTGGGCAAATCATTATTTTTAAGTGTTCCACCTACCCTTCTAGGGAAAAAGCTTGTGTTCTTGATTATAACTACCTTTGGGAAAATTAGTGTTTCATGTTATATTATTGATTACAACCACCTTTGGAAAAATTAGAGACTCCATCACCATTACTATTTATAACTACCTTTTATAAAATTAGTATCTATCCCATTGCCCTACTAGGGCAACTATCTATACCACTACTTATAACCACCTTTATGTAAACTAGTGTCATACCCTTTTATTACTGATTATAACTACCTTTGGTAAAACTAATGACTCTACATCAATTACTATTTATAACAACCTTAGGGAAATTCAATAATTCCACCCCCATTACCTGAGATCATGTGATTTTATTCATTTCAAGGGAACACTCGACAACTCTATTTTGTTTACCACTCCCTCAATGGGGCATAAATGGTTTATCAATTAACTTTTGGGGTATGAACTATTCGAATCAATGAATCTTTCATTCTTTGAAAAGACTTTAATATGCATATGTCTCTTAGTGCTTTCACAAATAGGGGAAAATTATAGACACTTAGTTTTGGCCACTTTCAAGCCTAAATTGGGATTTAGTTCAATTTGTAGTAAATGACACATTTTAAGCCTATAATTCACCTTAATTGACCAAATTCACCTAGTGGATTTAAATTCCCATAAATGTGATGAGGTTAGTTTATTTGACATATTACCCTATATTCACCAAAAATATAGTCTAGTTTTAACCCTACTCAAATTGTAACCTATTAATTTAACACTTTTGCCATGTCAAGCTATTAATTCATAAATTTTAAAATAATTGCCAAAATCAAAAAATCACAAAGCAATATTAATTAACTTACCTAAATAAAAATTCCAAATCAAATTAGTGAATTTCATTTACCAAAAATAGGAATTTTTATCCATAAATGAAGTCAAAAGTTAAAATGAGCTAATAAAGTGACTTATTATTTTATAAATATTCTAAAAATATAAGTCACACCTAAAAAATATCTAAAGTGAGTTGTCATGCCTCAAAAATATCTAAAATTGAGGTGTCATGATTTCATTAGTACTTTTACCCAACCTAGGGTTAGCCTAACTCAACCTAGGTTAATTTAGACTCAACGAAAGTTAGAATTTAACCTAACCTCCCTAGGGTTAGAGTTATTTATTTGACATATAAGTACAAGTGCCCACACCATATGACAACAATATTTTATGTGTAAGGTTACTCTATTGGAATACCTTCTTGAAGCCTTTAAGAGTAGTGTTATAGTGCCCAATTTATGCCAAACTTCACACCAATCCACAAGTGATTATTAGAGAGATTTTACCACCATAGAATCATATTTATAGAATACTCAAATCATCATATTCCAAGCATGAACATCCATATGCCAAAAATTAATCATCAAATTTAAAAAAGGAGGTAAGAAATTTGTATTGTATTTGTCTCTATTTTATGATCTTGCTTATTGTGTTATGCTCTCCCTAGTTCTTAGGAAATAGTGTTTAGTCCTAGTTTAATGTTATTTTATAATTTTTTTTTAATTTGGAATAAAAAGTGACTAATATTCATATTGTTTACTCTTATAACACCTAAGGTACATCAACCACCTAGATAATAACATGACCCTATTAGTTTATAACATAGTGTACCATTGGTAAAATCAATAATGCTATTGACCCTTAGATTCCTTTTCCCCTAACATATATCATTACACTTTTGGAAGTGTCTTATGGTTATCCTAGAATCATTTCATGTCTCTAAAACCATTATAATAATATATAAATACCCCTCTCATTCATTTATTACATATATGGAAATTATCATGAACAATCTCAAAAATAATTGTGTAAATTAAGGTTATTGATCCATATTTACCCCTATTTCTACATAAATCAATCTATAGTATCCTGTATCTCACTTTTATTCAAGTTTTTAGTCTCAATTAATACTCAAAACATTAAAATTGACATTCATACTTAGGCATACTAGAATCAATCTCACTTGTACTAACACTTAGATTGGGAGAACTACAACAGACTTGATCCCCTTTAAAGGTATTGGTATGCAGGCAATGCTCAACACATGGGGTGTCGAGGTCACATATATCCTACCCTAATAATTCCACTCTTATTACACTTGTGTTCATCAAAACCCTAGTAATTATAGATGTTCATGGGTTCATAGTGAAATTAGTCGAAGCACATAACAACTGATGATACATGTCTTAATAATACAGGCATAGGCTTCCTAAAATAGAGCAAAGTTCTAACAATAATTTCACTTATTCACTTACACATCATCATTATCATATAATATAATGTTAATATTGCAATGTGTTATTAGCAAAGAGGGCCACATTATTGTTTGAAGAGGGTTCTGACACATTATCTATTGATAATATGCTACCCTACTCCTACATCACTTCCATGCCTACCACTTCTCTATCTCATTCATATTTTACAACAAAGTAAACCTTTTCAGATTCATTTATATTTATAGAATATTAAAATAAATCAAATATTATGAAAATTGATGGTGTTGATACTATAATATTTTATTCCTTTATTTATTACTCACCTCTTTAACAACCTAGGGTTACATTCCATAATCCTAAAAAATATAAATTAAATGCTCTAAATATTATTTAGTCCTTTGAAGTGATACTAACTAATCATTTTTGTATATTAAAAAAAAGGTTTTTGACTACTTTTATAACAAATCAGTCATATCTCTTAACTTCATAAATTAGAGATATATTGAAGACCTCATGACTAATGTTTATCAACTAATACTTGTTGAATCCTTCTTCTAAACTTTTAGATATTCCATGATCTACATTGATAGAGATAATAATCCTACTAGTATTTAAATTTAATAATGGTTTCTTTGGTAAGGTTTATACTTTAGGTGAAGCTGGAAAGAGGTATGTACACTCTCTCCAATTATTATAAAACATTTTTCTTTATTTTATAGTAATGATAATAGAAAGCCTTTTGAGAAGGGTCGCATGTGTGCCATTTATGATGCATTCCTCTTTGATCACATTATAATTTGAAAACTTCTATATCATTTATAATCATGTGATCACCTTTATAAATTATGAGACTATGGAGTGGAAGCTTACTTTGGAGTCTTAATATGGGTATCAAAATAACTAGAACAAATGAGTCCAATAAAATCTTCTACAAGTGTTATAGTTGTATTCTAGAATATCATTTAAAAATGGGAGGATATCATTGTAGAGAGGATCCTTTTAATTTATATTTTGTTGATAAATATAGCTATAATGTGGTTATTTTTACAAGGATTATCAACTTCATGAGTAAAATTAAAGGTTGTGGACCCCATATCTATGTTTAATTTATTAAATAATAGAAAGTTGGCAATGTTACTATGAGGGGTCTCTTATTTATGTGGGTTTTATAAACACCACATAATATTAAGAGGTAACCTCTAACCTTTAGGATCAGTGAAAATATTCACGCAAAATCATGAGTTATAAGGTATTCAAATTTATAAACAACCTAATGGTGGAATAGTGGTGAGTAGAGGAGTTATTTACCTCAGATGATTTGGACATGAAATGAGTCTAAAATTTACTTGAGATGGATGGGTGGATCTAACATAAGATGAGAAGGATCCAAATAAACTTAAAATATATATGTAAGGGTAGGGTATAAAATAAGGTTGGTGAATCAAAGATAGATGAAACCCTTCCAAACTATATCTTGCACTATGGGTTAGATAAGTGGTAGGTAACTAATGATCGATACAAATTACTATCAACATAAAATAGATAAAAATAGTTATAATTAAAAGAAAACCAAAAGATAGTAAACTTTAGTGCACATAATCAAATGTTATTGTTGATGTATGATTGTAATTGCACATCTGTAAAGTGATATTATGATTATTATACACAAAAGCATTCAAACGAGATACTACATGATATGAATAATTATATTCAAGACACACTTATAAAGAACCCAAATATTGTGAATACTATAATGATGGAACTAATTCAATGAATCATAAGTTTAGATAAGAATAATGAATGCAGATCAAGACAAACTTGTATAAAAATCCATAGAATATATTATTCACCATAATATCAAGTATTCTCCTCATTTTAAAATTGGGAGGATATAAGTATATATAACATAGGTAATGTTTTCCTCATCCTCAAATAAATGTCTAATTTTACATTTAAAATTGTAGATTCAAGGCTTATAATTCATATAGAATATGAATGTATAGGACATTCATTAAATATATAGTCAAAATTGAATGATTAAAATAAAAATAAATATATGTGCCTAAACTATCACAAATACCAAAGTCTCATTACATTACAATACATTCATACATACATAAATGTATACATAGATACATGTATGTAAGCATGCATGCATGCATACTTGTATACAAACATATACACACACATATACATATATATGGTGCCAAATTAGCACAATTGGAAAAGGAAAGTAGTTATATTCCTGATGTAATTATAAAATATAGACTAAAGCCTTGCATGTGAAGACTTAATTGAATTAGGCCTAGTAGGAAAATGTACCACTATGAACTAAGACTTAAGGTCAAGTACTTGAAGTAGAAAATGATGATGTACTTTGCATTATATTAGTAGACTCCTCAATTTTGATGATACCAAAATTGAGCATAGATGGCTTGAATTACTACTAATTTCCAACATTAGCCTCTTAAAATCAACTTCTAAGGATACAAGTTTGGCTATGAGTACCTCTACCTTAGTTGCCTTATCCTATAAAATTTTTATCATTTATAATATCTCTTCACTATTCTTATATATCATGCCTTTTAATTTAGCCTTGAACTTTTATATGTTGTCTCTAAATAATCCTTCAAAATTGGGCCCATTTACCAATTTCCCTATAGAAATAATTACAACCATAACCCTCATATCCTTCAAAATTTTCTATGGCCTCTCTTTCTTGGCTCATAAACTAAGCTATCAAGGCCTTTATCTATTGGTGCCAATTAAAGGAATTATTTCTATTATAAACCATAAAATTTAAGGATTGCATAGATTCTTCGATGGTTATTATATTAAAATTATTATAGACTGGAATAGGATACCAAAAAATTAAGCCACTTTTCTAATTCCTTCATTTGGTTCCAAAAATTTAATACCTTTCCCCAATGAAGCTAGGACTCACCCCATGAATTCCTTATCATATTTAGGATATTATACAATTTTTTGTCTTCACTCTAAACATTATCCACTATTTCCTTTAGATCTTGAATAATATGCCTTTGTATAAGTATTTATCTAGCCTCATATTGGCTCTTGTATATTTATTGCATAGCCTATCCCATTTAATCTACAAAGAACAAAAATCCTCTTCATATTCATCAAGTTCATTAGGTTTCCTTTTCTATTTCTTATCCAAGTGAAACAAGTTCTCCCTTTGCTTTATTATTATTTACTACCCACTCCTATTCACTACCTTATTTTTCCTCACCCTTTGAAATATTCTAAATTTCTTGCCAAAATGTGTACTTACTATTAGCACTTATGTGAGGACCAAGCCCATTCAATATTTATTTCATTCTTGTAAATTTGACCTAAGAAGGGACAATGCAATATGAATGTTCTTTAGGATTAATGATCTCTATAGATGTGGAAGGTGGAATGTATTTTGGTGGAAGTATTGAGGTACTTATTTAGATAAGAAGCTATAGAGATAGTTGATTGAATCTACTCCATCTTGAGATATCTCTCTAGGGTATAGTCTTTACCACATACCTTATTTGTCCTAGAGTCTTTGAGATGGTCATAATGGAATATTCATTTTGAGTGGACTGAGGGATAAATAAGTTGAATTTAGTAGATGGACTTGAGGGTATATGTGGTGTTCGGGGATTAAAAATGGAAATAGTCACCGAATTCTAAAAATGGACCTTCCTTATAAGGTCTTAGGGTTTATTTGCTATTGAATTTGTTGTTGAAATAATTAAAGAATCGGAGGAACTAGATGTTTATGGCCTAGTTTCCTAAATATTAGCATGGGCATTTAATGGCTAAGTTTTTAAGTAATATTTTTTCAATGATTCATATCAATAGAGAGATGCAATAGTTAAACTAGTGGAAGGCAAATAAACAACACTAATATTTATAACTGAAAGGGAGGAGGTGAAATAAGACACTTGCTTATTAAGATATTGATTTTATTCTTTAATAGTAATATTTTCTCCCTAGAAAAATGTTGGCTTGTCTTTTACCTTCCCAACTTATTCAAGATTTGTATCTCTTTTTATATCAATTTTTTTAATTTCACCACTTTGTTATTCTTACTACATGGGTTCTTGTTCATCCTCTTCCTCATCACTAGCATAATCTACCAATGTTACTACCTCTTCTTTGTCTTCCTCTTCCTCATAAATAGTATTTTCAAAAACAAATAAATCCTTTGTATGTCTTTTTTTTACTGTGTAATCTCAGGAGAGACTAAAAATATTAGGCTTCCTTTTATAATTAGCAAGTGGTATTTGATAAAAAATGGGGACTTTGCATAAAGCGTATGGAATGGAAGATGAAGTGGGATAAATATATAGAGTTGGAGTGAAAATGGAAGAGGTGGTAGAAGGTGAAATTCATAAGAGATCTATAGGGGAGGGAGGTGGAGGCACTAAAACTATAACTTCTCCTAGTGGGGACATTTGAGGAGACAGGGATGTTGTTGTAGATAACATTACTACAAAATAGCTTTGTAAAAACTTAGGAATACTTACCTTTTGAATCATACTCAAAATAGGTAAAGTTATCAAATATATTTCTCTTATGTACCCACCTATAGGATAAGATGTCCTTTCAATTGTTACATAAATTTACACTATGGTTGTTAATTGACACTTTGGGAGTCCCTTAATAATATTCTTTTTGATATGGGGATATGTATTTCTTTGGATTGAATGTTCTTCCACTGGGATAGCTTCTTCTTTTTAAGGAGAGGTAGGGGGTTCTTGTTTTGTAAGTGGTTGATCTTGTTTTTGAGGCCATTGATAGTTTGTATCCCTATTCACCTCATCTATAATTTTAATTTCCTCCTCTCTAGTGATTTAAGGATCATATTGAATATTTTATGCCACCACTATTAGAATATTTTTCTTATGCATATGTATATAGACGTTGGAGTCATCTTGACCATTGACGAATATTTAATCATGTTCAAAGCTTTGCACCCATAGGTAATTTGGACTCCCTTCTTGATAAGGTCATTTAAATAGTGATTGACTCTCCACTTAGGGTCCCAGTCTCTGTCTTGTTTCCTCTATGCCATAGTGGGACCTAACCTTGAAAAATTCTTTGATGTACCTCCACATTGAATACTAGATTTGACCTATGCTTAGAGGAATTTTGTGGTAGTACCCATGATGTTTAACATCAAGGTATTCATCCACACTATTATATATTTAGTGTGTAACTCCTTAATTTTACACCTTATTTGAGGCATAACATGGTAAATATATGGGATTTTCCCTTGTTCCTTCTATATTCATTGTAGTATAATTAGGATAATACCAATAATACCCTCTTTTATATACTTCTGATATTGTCAAAAAGTGTAGGCATTTGGGGCCCATAAATGGCTTGGTAGACCAATGGATAAATATATTTTAAAATCATTTTAATTTCACCCATAAATCTATAGAAATATATCATAGAGTAATCATCACAAACCTTATTCTCAACATATTCAGTAGACTACTCCTAGGTTTACCTAATAATTATGTATATTGTTCCCTTGACTATGTCTATTATATAGGACATCATATAAATATTTATGTTAGATGGAATATAATAAAATCATAACATATATTCCCTGAGTCTTACAATTATAATCTCACTGAGTTAAACAATCTTGTTAGTATTCATAATAATATCCAGCAAGGACACCAATTCCTCGTGCACATAGGTGGTGCTAGAAAAAACATAAAATCTATTCATTAGTGGAATTTATATTCAAATCACTAGCCTAAATTTAAATATGGATACTAAGGAAATAACACCCTCAATAGTTAATTTATCTCTTTTATTAAACCATTTCTTAATTTTCCCCTCAATTTATTTCTCTTATAACAAAGCATTAGCAAACACCTAGTCATAAGTTACTTATGTCATTGGGAGTTACAAATATTTCTCAAATGCTTATCCAAAAATGTATTCTATTGCATTTATATGATGCTTAAAGAGTAGGATATCCCAATTAATAGTTTTATTAATAAATAAATAATTTATTACATCAATACAATGCATTGCCTTATATTTCATAGCTATATTATGTAATCCCATGGACTTGATTCATAGCAAGACATCATGTATCTTAGGTCATCCTCAGATATTTGATCTTGTGTTGAAAATGGATCTATGTCATGCACCATATCCCAAATGGATAAATAGTGATTTAATTAGAATTATAAATCCCCCTTATCAAATAATGTGTTGATACATTCAATTCTACATGTGAGGATGTATAAGGAATGAGGTTAACCAGATCATGATCAAGAACTCATTGTTGTACTATAAATAAATACATAGCTCTTCTTAAGGTGATTAAAAGTACTCATAGGTTTTCTAAGAGAAAATATAGGTATTTGTTAGGATTAGGAGCACAATTGATTACCTTGTATAAGCAACTAAACACAGAATTAAACTAGAAGTAACAAGTAACTAAAAATCAGAAACAACACAGAATTTGAGAGATAATACAATCTTGTATTCAACTCATCCAGAAAGAAAATACAATCAAGAAGATTCCACACTCTTCTCACACCTATGAGGCTTCCCACACCTCTAGGGCTCCCAGTAATTCTCGATCAAGAGTTCTCTCTCAATTACGGTCACAACAATCAACTCAAACATAGAGTTGTTGTTAACCTCCACCAGTCAATATCACTACTGCCAGTACATAAGTACTCAAAGTACTCCAAGTAGATCTCCCATGAACTTACAACAACTTTCAAATCAAATGATCTTACTTACCATGTAGATCTAACCTGATCTTGCACAACCTGTAGATCTTACAATCGGAAGGATCTCTTCCTTGTCTTTAATTACAATACAAGCCCATGAGTCTATTATATAGATCCCATGCAAACAATAATTATACTTCTTAATTATAATAATTAGAATTTTAGCTCCAAGACTAAAATTAGTCTTTACATGCAAACAACCCGTTTAACAAACTAACTGTTCGTCAACAACCAGTTCTAAAATGCACAGGTGACCAACGTCGGTCCTTGTCTGTCTAGAGATGACCGATGTCAGCTGATTCTTGATCGATGTCCACTAATTTATAACTAGATATGACTGATTTTAGTTACACTGCCAATGTTAGTTGTTGTAACACTGAGCAACCTCCTCTGTTTGCATACCTGTGAAGCTTTTAGCTCCACGACCTAACAATCTCCCACTTGGAGATAAACAACTGCACCTATACCTGCCCACCACCATTGACTTTGGTCTACACATGACTGACATCGGTACCTACCTATTCGACATTGATTCCACTTGACTAACATCGGTAACTGTGTTTTTTTTGTGAGTGATGACTTTTTACCCGCGAGCTTACCTTGGATCAAAACCTTGTCCAAACTGCCCTGCTCAGAATTATTCAGCCCCTGTGACTGATCTCTATCCATCATCTTCTCCTTGAACACTAAGGCTTTCATGTTCTTGTCAAAAACATTAGATTTCCTCTTTGTGCAATAGACTTGATCCATTATTGTAGCATGAGTTTCAAGAAACCTCACTTTCTTCTGTTGCTTATAGAAATCTTGATTTATGTTTTTTGGATCTGAACTCTTACCCTTTGACTCAAGAAAATGCATCCCCTTCTTATTCATGTGACCAAGCCTACAAAGCCACATATTTGAATCTGCATCTGAAGTAGATAAACTAGAAGGAGAATTATTAATACAAGTAGATAGATAAAGAGTACCTACTTTCTTACCTCTTGCTAAAATAAGTGCACCCTTGGTAACTTTCCAAGAGTCTGCTGTGAGAGTTACTGTGCATCCCTCATCACCCAACTTTCTAATAGAAATCAAGTTTTGCTTCAGGACTGGGACATGCATGACCTCCTTCAACACTCATGTGTTGCCCGTCTACAATTTCAGCTGCACTTTCCCTTTGCCAACCATTTGACAAGGCTTACCATCCCCTAAATAAATCTCTCCAAAGTCCCCTTGGACATAATCATGAAAAGATGATCTATTTGGGGTTGCATGGAAAGAGGCACTAGAATCTAACACCCAAGATTTCACTTTATCCAAGGAACATACAAGATCATCTTGTGCAACAATATCTGCAACATCTGCTTCTTCATTTCCTTCATGTTGATCTTCAATCGACTTGCAATCTTTCTTTATGTGCCCTGCCTTTCCACAATTTTAGCAAATTACTCTGCCATACCTGGAATTGGATCTCCTACCTATCTTGGACCTTGATCTCCCTTGCTTGATCTTCTCTCTTTGCCTTCCCCTACTTTCAACACTTAAAGCATTCCCTGATGATTCACCTATGCTTTTCCTACGAATTTCTTCATTCAAGATTACACTAACAACATCATCAACTTTCAAACTATTTGAAGCAGATGCAGTATTGCTAACTACCATTACCAAACTATCCCAACTTTTAGGTAATGAGCATAAGACTAAGAGAGCCTTAATTTCATCATCAAAAACAATATTGACTGAAACTAACTGGTTTACCAAACCATGGAAATCACTAAGATGACTATGTACAGATCCACCTTCCAACATTTGTAAATTAAATAATTGATTCATAAGAAATACCTTATTCGAAGCTAAGGGTTTTTCATATAAATTTTCCAAAGATCCCATTAACTCTACCATTGTCTTAGCCTGTGATAAGCTGGAAATCACAGACGATGTGAGGCTCAACCTTATAGATCCCAAATCCTTCTGATCAAGAACCTTCCATTATTCATCTTTCATATCCATGGGATTGCATACAACCCCACCCAATGGTAAGTATAGATCTTTTTGATACAGATAATCTTCTATCTGCATCCTCCATAATTGATAATTCTTGCCATTAAACTTCTCCATTCTTAGCTTACTTTCTTCTGCCATTGTTATACTCCCACTCAATCAGAAACCCCTGAGAGTGACATGTAATCAAACACAAACCTACTCCCTGCAACTTCATTCTGATACCACTTTGTCAGGATTAGGAGCATAATTGATTACCTTGTATAAGCAACTAAACACAAAATTAAACCAGAAGTAACAAGTAACTAGAAATCAGAAACAACATAGAATTTGAGAGACAATACAATCTTGTATTCAACTCATTTAGAAATAAAATACAATCAAGAAGATGCCACACTCTTCTCACACCTATGAGGCTTCCCACACCTCTAGGGCTCCTAGTAATTTTTGATCAAGAGTTCTCTCTCTCAATTACGGTGACAACAATCAACTCAAACATAGAGTTGTTGTTCACCTCCACCAGTCAATATCACTACCACCAGTACACAAGTACTCAAAGTACTCCAAGTAGATCTACCATGAACTTGAAACAACCTGCAAATCAAATGATCTTACTTACCATGTAGATCTAACCTGATCTTGCAGAACCTGCAGATCAACCTGGTCTTGTACACCTACAAACCTAGATCTTACAATTGGAAGGATCTCTTCCTTGTCCTTAATTACAATACAAGTTTATGAGTCTATTATATAGATCCCATGCAAACAATAATTAGAGTTCCTAATTACAATAATTAGAATCATAGCTCCAAGAATAAAATTAGTCTTTACATACAAACAACCTGTTCAACAAACTAACTATTCGTCAACAACCAGTTCCGGAATGCACTGGCGACTGATGTCGGTCCCTGTCTGTCTAGAGATGACTGATGTTGGTTGATTCCTGATCGATGTCAGCTACTTTGTAACTGGATATGACCGACATCAGTTGCACTGCCAATGTCGGTTGCTATAACACTGAGCAACCTCCTTCATTTACATACCTGTGAAGTTATTAGCTCCATGACCTAATAGTATTTTGATAACATGATAGCTCAAATTTGAAATTTACTCGATTTCAATTGATGGTAATGGTTAATTGATGTCATTCATAAATTTTCATACATTTCCAAAATCTCACAACTTGAATGTGTAGTTCTTAAAAAGTTAATGCAATAGTAGATTTTAGATTTGTTTCCATTTTAAACCAATCAGTGTTGGCAAGTACCTTTTCCTATGTGGTAGTTTTTTATTCATCATGAATGTTCAGTCATCACATTAAGATAGGTGTTCATTTCCCATACATCAAATTTTGGTCTTGACATTAGATTATTCATTTTCATTTTGGTTATGACTCCATAATTATGACACTTGTCACAGTCTCACAAATCTATAGTATTTATTTTTTCATCTTGATTTGTACCTCTTATAAAATATGAGTTAATGAGATTCTACCACTTGACATGATATCAATAATTTAGGATCATTAGATTATTAACTTTATCCATCTTCCCAATAGGTACTAAGTGAATATGATATTGCAATGTGTTATGATCTTGAGGTTCTGATGGTTATTTGAAAACTAATTATGTAATTTACTCAATAATATTTAGATTACCATGATGGTGACACATGGGCATCTCTCAAGGATTCAAATGTTCTTCTTATTTTACCATTATGCATTTTTTTGGAAAGTTATAGGCTTCTGCGATGATGACACATGGATGGATCTTAGGGTTCAAAATAAAATGAGATACTGAATATGTACCTTCAACTAATAAGCTCTAAGTTAATGAGATCATTCCATGTGGATGAATCTCAAAGATCCATATGATTTGGAAAATTTGACTCTATACTTATACCAATGTAGTGATGGGTATTTGGGATCATGAAACATGGATAACTCTCATTAATAAAAAAATATTATAATTTTAATAATGTATTTAGTTTTGACAAGGTCCAAGCTTCTGTGATGATGACACATGGATAACCCTCAAAGTCCTAGAGGAAATTAAATCTTGGTGATGTACATTAGATTCATAGGTTCTAAGATTTTTGATATGATGGCATGTGGATAATCCATTTTCATCTAGATAACTTTAGATATAATTATATTTATTATGGTTTGTTGTTTTCTAAGTGAAAAGGATCATACCACGTGTAATGATATTAGGGATCTAGGGCTATTATAAATTTTGACCATGTATTTTTCTTGACTATTATATTGTATTTTAAGTTGTCATGATGATGCCCCTTTCTTAATATTAGGAAACTAGAGAGTAGGCAAAGAACATAGAACCAACTATTGAAATGCATGCTACAAGTAACTGTGATGGCAACACATGGATGGCTATTAGAGCTTTAGAGGTTACCAATGAACTGAATCCTAGGGAAACTTAAAATCAATGAGATGTGAATACATAACTATGAAATTTAGAAAATGACCAAATGTGAAGTAATCCTAAGTCTCAAAATAAATAATGCACATATTTTAAAGTCAAGATACACTAGAACACCATTTAATTAGATCAATTATTTAACATAATCAAAAAATTCAACTTAGATCAAGCATTCAAAATAAAATCAATGCTAATAAATAAGATAATCCTATATCATGTCCAAGATTTGAAATTTTGTTTTTAAATGTAAAATTAAACTCAAAATACCCTTAGGCTACATGGATTAATTTAATATCTATAATTATAAGGTTCTTCTAGACAATGAATATTTTATGATAATAATGGGTCCCTATTTTAAATTTGAAAATTGGGTGTGTTGGGGCATAACAAATGGTGACTCAATTGGGAAATAATCCTGAGTATTTAAGAACCTATAATCTTGATTAATGCATCATTATAAAACTTCAAACCTTATAACAAAATAACAAATATAACATATAATTAAATAAGACTCTAATTCCCTCATGCAACATACTAATTCTTTTTATTTCTAGGATTGGTATGTTTATGTGGAATTTAATTTCCCCTTGTTATGGGAGTTTTGATAGAGATGTAGATAAACACTGTAGATTTGATTTGTATTTATTTATTTTATAAACATAAGGGAAGCATGGGGATTGCTCTTCTACCAATCTAAACATTATTCTATTTCTAGCCAAGTATTCAAAGCCCCAATAGAGTTTACTTGAATCACCCTCCTTCTATTAGTTTGTATGATTTGATTGATTGATTTTCATTTTTTAATTTTTTTTTTAACAATATATGAAAGAAGGGTTAGAAACAAGCATTGGCTATGTGTATGTATAAGAAAACTTATTTTTATCAATATGTCTATATCAGCATACATCCATTTCAATATATATTCTCTCATCCAAGTTTTAATATGTAAGAGTGTATTTTATCTTTGAAAATGAAAATTATTTCTAAAATTTACATGAGAATACTAGAATAACTTTTAAAGACCTAGTCAACTTATTTAGTTTAGATAAAAACTTGATTTTAGTCATAACATACCTTAAGTTAGGAGCTTCCAAATAATACTAGAACAAATATCGATGAATGCTAATTATGAACTTATTGAGTTATCCCTTTTTATTTTGGATGGTATTTTCATGATGCCAACATAATAAAATTATTGCATTCTTCTAAAAATAAGCAACTAGTCTAGAAAGTAGCAAACCTACCTATGAAATCAAATGCTGAAAATAGGAAATTAATCTAGGTAAGATGGAAATATATTTATTTAACCTTTTAGGGTTTTACTATGAAAATCTTGTGTTTAGATTAAAGGGATGAGATGTCTAAATTAGTCAAAATAAATATGCAATAATTAAGTATTGATTTGTTTTTAATTGACCTTCATTTACTTTATAAAAATAGTAATAAATATAGATAAATAGAGACATATGAAAATTAACTGTCACAAATAATTTAGGTTTTGAATGTTGAGATCTAGGAAGTTCATGTTGTCAATAGGATTATAGTGTTTGTTTTTTAATTGAATAGTAGCATGTAATATGGATAGTATAACCATGTGTGTAGTGTCCTCAATGTAACACTAATGTCCCATTTGTGGTACTATTCCTATTTCCTAGGAGCATCTCTACCTGTGTTTATGTGTCGTATTCCTACGTGCATGAAACTTGAAGCTCTATGTTATGCCTAGAAAATCTAATTTAGTGTACAAACCCTAATCCTCCTTGTAAGTATTATGCTATCAATAGGATTCTGGTATTTGTTTGTTAATTAGATAGTAGCATCCAATATAGATAGTAGCACCATATGTGTGTAGTGTCCTCAATGTAACACTAATGTCCCTTTAAATTACTATTCATATTTTAAAGGATCATCTCTACCTATGTTTTTATGTCTTGTTCCTATATACATGAAAATTGAATCTCTAAGTTATACCTAGAAAATCTGATTTAGTGTATAAACCCTAACCTTATTTGTAATTATAGCATGAAAAATAATTATTTTTATGTATTGGGATGAATTGGACATCCTTAACACCCTATTGTGAAGAGAGTTGCCTACATACCAATACCCTGAAGAGGGATTAATCTCAATGTAGTTCTCCCACCTAGTTCTTGATGTATGTTTAAGTGAATGCTAGAATGAGAGTGGCCTTATATTTCTTAAAGGTGATTAAGCTTTAAAATAATTTTAAACTAGGCTTATGTATTTTTTATAGGGTATATAAGAATCAAATACCTTGATTTTTCTCAGTTTTATCTTTGGCTTGAATAACTTTTTCATCTATTTTCCATCTAGTGATTATATGTGAATTAGACTTGTATTTATAGGATTTTTTTTCTTGTGTGAATAAGAAAATTATCTTGGGTTGACCTTAGGAGTGGCACACATTTTTAAAATTATCTATTGGAAAGAGATAGGGCTAAGGATAGTAGTGCCTAGTTGGGGACACTAACACCATGTGGTTGTAGTGTCCC